>APFE030226827.1:48222-62141 GCA_000404065.3 Pinus taeda | reverse complement strand
TTATATATTTTAATGTTAAACATAGAAATTCATAGAAAAATACATTTTGCATCTATACATTAGTGTCAACATTACCATTAAACACCAATATAAATATTTGTATTAAACATTAGATTTGATAAATTTAGGTTTATTTATGTTCAATAAGATTAGAATTAAAATATTTGGCATTTTTATATCATTTGGTCAATATAGAATTGGGTTATTTTGTAACATGAGGTTTATAATATTGAAATTTTTAACATTAAAAAATTGATTTAATATTTATTTTGAAAATGAAAATTGATATTAGTATTTAAAAAATATTAATATAAACATTAACATCAATATTAAATATAAACATAAATATAGGTTTATTAATATTAATAATATTGGATTGTAAACATTAGGTTTATAAAATTGTGAATTTTTGTTGAGTATTGTAATATTGTTCTTATCGCTCATTTGATTTTATACATATACATGAAGTTTATTGTATGTGTAGATGCAAAATTACGTATGTATGTTACTTTTAATTTTGTTCAACATTAATTGAAAATGGTTTCGTTGATATCACATTTGTTTTTTTATGCTAGGTGATTTCATTGTTTGATCATGGATCCAACTTTTTGGAGTTGTCTTCCAATTGAAATTCTTGAAATTGTCTTGCTCTAATCCCTTTATTGGCTCTAATAAAGATTAACATTGTTTGTAAGAAATGGAAGAACGTTTTAAAAAACCCTTTTTTCTTATTTCATTATAAGCATGTCTCTATGAACGAATTTAGATTTATGGTTCCTTTCCTCAATAACGAAGACAATTATTTTTTTGTTGAATACCTTCATCAGAATGTGCAAATATCTCATTTTCATTTCTGATTCATAGATTCAAGATATAGAGTAGTGTCTACTATTGGACCAATGGTAGTTTTATCCTTACCAATAGAATTCTCCCATTCACACAACTATTTTGTAATGAATCCATTTACAAAGGCCTTAAAAAATATAGGGTCAATACGAATTGAGACTCGGGATTCTTTTCATTGTTAGAAAATGCAAGCAACAAAAAATATGACTGGGTTGTTCTAAAACATATATGTGATAGAATGCAATCTAAATTTTATATTTGCAGTAGTCTTGATAGGGTTTGGTGAAGGGTTCATCTTCCATTTGGTGGCACTTCACCCCCTAAGAATGGAGTGTTTTATCAAAGTAAATTCTTTTGGCTCTATCTGGAAAAGGAGTATGAAGATTATCCTCGATATGAGTATATAATATACTAGTTTGATGTAATAAAAAATGAATGGGGTTTTCCATTTATTCCAATAACAAACATACGGTGTATGTCACTAGAAATATATAGGAATCAGTTGGCATGCCTTTTCAATGATGGCTCCATTTCTATATGCTCAATTGAAGAACTAAATAATTTCCAATTAGGTTAATCACACATTAAACGAAGAATTGACTAGTTTGAAGATGATTGGGGCTTCAGATGAAAGTTGTTGGAAGAAATTTCTACAAATATAAATGGAAAATGTCCTGGTTATCTTCCATTTTGAACAGTCCATGGTGTGGTTATTATGTGCAACTGAAGTGAAGTTTATTTCCTATTATATGACATGATGATAGACCTCTATTTTCCAATAGATATCTATAATTCAACTAATAAAAAAATGTATGGGTTTTGGTAGCCAAAGCTGCAGGATTGGAATGATTTGATTGAGTCTAGAAATGTTTTTGCAATTGCTCCCTGTATGGATTCCGTTGATGAGATTCCACCATTGAATATGGATATGGATTCTTAGGTTATTATTCCTATTAGGAGTTCTTATCAATACTTTCATTTTATATATTCTCTATGGTTGTGGGAAATATTTCCATTTTTTTGACTTTACATACTTTTGGTCTACATGTTAATAGTTTAAAATTACGATTGTATGGATATTTATATGATCCCACTGAGAGTTTAGGAATATGTGTATGTATCTGATGTTGTATATATAACCTCATTGCAATTTTCTGGAAAATATTTCATATTGTATCCCCTTAAATTTACATAATTACATGCAAATGTGTTTGGGTGCTATGTAATTTTATTTGTTTGTATAATTATAATTAGTATGAGTTATGGTATACATGTTATTTCTATTAGTTTTTTCTCATTGATTCTCAAAAAAAGGTTATATCTTTATGTACATTTTAATATTTACATTTATATTTTGATAGTATATAGTTGCAAATATTTAGATATACTTCTAGGTCATATAATTCTTATAGTATTATGTTACAATTATATGGGTTTCCCAATATGATTCTAATATGAAACAGGAAAATTTAGCCTTTTCTATTTTAGTGATTTAGAAAAAACTGTATTTATCTATAACCATTTGAAAAAGGAATTATAAATTTTGATAAGTTTATATTGTTGGAAAAATACCATACATGTGCCCTTTTCATTCCTCCATGTTTGTTTATATTAGATATATGTTATGTTCCATGTTTATGGCTCCATAATAAATATATTATTATTCATTGTAGACATGTCATCTTAAGGCACAAGAAAGCATACAAGAAAATAGAATCTGCCACCAGCATCGCATGACAGGTCTAATGGAAGTCATCATTTATGGTATCGATAAAACAGGAAGCAATTAATGAGTGTAGGAGAGATACATATCATAGAAGAACAGGTGAAACCAATCTTCAAAATAATTTTCTAATTCCTCATAAGTATCATACTAAGGATGATATCATGGAAAGAACATTTCTCATTGATATTTCATTATCAGAATGTGCTCCTCGTTAGCATAATTTTGTTGTTCAATGCTCTCCTGATAATGTTCATAATATTGGGGAAACATCTTACAATCGGGAAGAACATCATATTGATAATATGGATGAAAATTCTCACCCTAACCCTTCTGTGTCTACAATTGCATGTTTCAAGCAAGGCCAAAGGTTGCAAAAAGTCCAAGATGGTGGTAATGATGACATTGTATGTGATGGTTTGGATGATAGTTTAATTGGATATTTATTTCATAATTTAGAGCCAGTTGCTCGAAACATCTGATCTTCCAATCCCCCTTCTCAAAGTAATGTTGTCTCGCTAAGAGAATCAGTCATCCCTGATAGCATTTTGTGTGGAACAATGAAGGTAGCACAATGATATTTTGATTTTGGCTGCAATAGTGATTGCTTTATTAGATTCCTCTATTTACAATTTTTTTTTTTTTTTTTAACTTAACTTATAAGGTATTTTCTTCTCTTGGAATAGGATACAACTCGTTTTAATAGAGGTGTAGAAATTAACTCCCCAAATGTTCCATCTATTAATCTCATAAGTGAAGATCAAGCATGTCATAACCTTCCTCTACATTCTCCTGGATGATCAAATTGGAAAACTAATTTAATGTTCAACATATTTTCTTTGTTTTCCATTTTTTGAATTTTTAATTAGTTGAACATTGAATTTCATTGCATATTTTATTTTCTTTGAACATGACACAACTCATTGCAATAGTGGCATACAAATTAACTTCATAGATGTTCCATCTAGTCATGTTATAAATGAGGAGGAGCCATCTCATAGTGTTTATCCATATTGCCAAATAAATGTAAATTTTGAATGCATTTTCTATTTTTCTCAGTTTTTCATTTATAGTTAGTTGGACATTGTATTTTCGAACCTTTTATGGAAAAAACACAATTTTGTTTGATCAGGTTCGAGAAATGGAATACAAAACATCAAATTGTCAAACTAATGTAAATGGTCAATATATTTGATTTGTTTTCCAGTTTTTAATATTTATTGGTTGGACATTTAGTTTTATAATGTATTTTATTTTGTTGAAACAAAAAACAACTCATTTGAATAGAGCCATAGAAACTAACTCCCCAAATGTTTCATCCACTGATGTTAGAAGTAGAGAGAAACCATCTCATAGCCTTCATCCACATCACCAGAGAAATGTAAATATTGAATGTATTTGATTCTTTTTTCATTTTTTCGTTTATAATTAGTTTGACATTGAATTTAAAATCTTTTATGAAAACACTGTTTCATCCTCTCAGGTTCGAGAAATGCAGACAATAAATTTGGAGAGACCCTATCATAGATCCATTCCACATGTTCCAAATTTAAGAAGGGAATCTCATGTTGTTGAAGATGAAGTACAGTTAAGAAGAAACTTTAATATTCCAAATAGTTTTGAACATGGTCTGACTCATAGATATCATATTCATTTCGATGAAACATGATTGTAGTGCATAAAATATTTCGAGCAAAGTTAGATATCCTGCTATTTGTCCAAGTGTGCCACATTTGTGAAGAATTATATCCTAGAATCCAGGTTTTGAGAGATTCTAATGGACCCATTTCCAGACAATGTAAGAATGAAAAGGTGCACATCATTTTTATCGATATAATAACATGGATCCTTGATCCAAATTGGATCCATGAAGGTTATCAAAGTGCCATTACTATATTAAGACATGACAGACTTCGAATTTATGAACACAGAGTGATCAGGAAGACCTCGTGATAGTGGTAGATTGCAGACAGTAAGGAGAAATGAGGACCTTAGTCAAAGCGCGCTGATTGAGGCCCATGGAGTCTGCATAGGAGGCAAAAATGGCCATTACGAAGCCCAGATCAGAAAATAAAGGGCATTCCTGGTGCGTGATTAATCATGCTAAGCTGGGCAAAACCCCTCGAGAAGGAAAAAGCCCCAAAGCACTCGGTTGCATGGAAGCCTGGAAACCGTGGGAAAGCGCTAAGGTGAAAGGTGGGTCCCATGATCCAAAACCGGCAGTATATCAAGGGCACCCTTGGGTGGTAAGAAGGTTTGGAGAAAAACAAGCGATTCCATTCAGTACTCGACACGTAGCAGGCAAATGAGAGAGCAAACCACCACTCATCGTGTGCTAATGGTCGAGCGAGTCAACTGTGCGAAATGAGCGAATGTCGTAGGATCTGGGGGCTCCAAACTTGATGGTGGAGATTACACATGATGTATGAATCGGATTTGATAGTCGACTAAGCTCCAACATAAAGGAGTTTGAAGTCTGATTTGATGCTAAGATGGCAGGTGAGTCATACCACATCGTAACTGGAAACCCAAACCGACGAGGAAGAGCTAGCACAGTGCGTGAGAGGATAAGCAGCCACTCCCTGTGAGCTGTTGACGATGACGCAGAGAGAGGGAACTCCAAACAAGTAGCAGCAGGCGATCCGATGGGGGTAGAAGAGGAAGTGAAGAGTCAAAGACAGATTGGCTTTAAAGCCATGAACAGAGAGAGAACAAAGGACACCGAGAGGAGAAGAGAATGAATACAAAGGAAAAGAAGAGACAGTAAAGCAAGAAGTAGAAAGATAGAAGGCCAAGTTAACTTGCAACATAAAGCAGCATCGAGTAGACAAAAAGCTTGAGAGGTTCAAGCAATCCCTGAGAGGATCTGTCGGGAATTGATTACCACATTGGGCTCCTCCCATTAAAGACCAAAGATGTCAAGATCTAGTAAGGAAAAGAGTCTGTGCACTCTAAGTGGCTTGGGGGATCCAAGAACCACCTTACCAAACATTGTTTGTTTCAGGAGACTCAAATTGAGATCCTCACTGTAAAAACTCTGCTTTAAAGACACAATAAAAGAAGGCCACCACTGAAATCTAGATCGAATATGTAGCCCTGGAGGATAGGGTGAAATCCTTATTAAATCAGTTGTGTTCTTGTATTTGCTTACTGTGTTCCTCTTACTATTTTCCATTCTTCCAATGTCTATGTATTTTGCAATCTGATCGATCCATTGCCTCAAATAACATAGACACACACCAGAACATGAGTTTGTAATGGCTTCATTCAATAATTATTCAACTGAGATCACTCAAGAGTGATTTTTAGATCAAGTGGTATCAAAGCTTTAAGCTATTAAGGTTAGACAAGCTTTTGTTGGTTTAGCTGTTGAATTCTAACTAGATCAACGCTCAAATTAGGAGAAGGAGAGTTGGTTGAAACTAATCCTAAAATTGGGAGAGTCTATCCTCGAGAGACAATGTCAAAGGAAGGTTCTGTGGGGCCAGACCCTCAATTCATAGATAGTTTCCTAGCCAGAAATTCCATGGTAGAAGAAATGTATAGGGACTTTAGAAAACATAAGGATGAAGATTCATCAGGCTTTAAGCAAGACAAAGGAGAAGCTGAGTCACATTCCCATGACCACTCAAAAGGCAAAGGGAAAGAGGAAGGCTTTCTCACACCTCCTGATAGCCTTAAAAAGAAAGCATCTTTGATCAAACTAGATGTTAAATTTGATTTACCTATATATGATGGAGATTTGAATGCAAAAAAGCTGGACAAGTGGATTAGAAAGATTGATGTGTATTGCAGAGTGCAGAATATCGACTCAGACAAGAGCAAGATTCACCTGGAAAGCCTACACCTTGGAGGCACTGCCTTGGTTTGGTGCGAAGGCGGAACCAAAGCTAACATGACAAGACATGGTAAGACCATCTCTGTCTGGAGTGAATTTGTTTCTGAAATCAAAAAGCCATTCTATCCATTGGCCTACATGCAACAGGCCATGATGAGTTGGCAAACTCTTTGATAGTTGAAAGGGAATAGTGTGCAAGGGTACACTTAAGAATTTAGAAAGAGAGCATTCATTCTAGGAATCTCATTAGACTCACCTGAGACTCTGTTGAAGTACATTGGTGGTCTACACAGCGACATGAGGTATACTATCCTCATGTTTAATCCCACTAGTATAGATGAGGTACCTGTACAAGCTACTCATCTAGAAGCTAGAGGAAAGAATGAAAGTCTAGAAGTTGGGGGATCATCCCAACCCATTGCAAGAAACAATAAGGAGAAAAAAAAGCAGAAGTGGAAAGCAAGGAAGGCTGACACTGCACAAAAAAGCAAGGTTTCATGCACTGACTGTAAAAAGGATGGGGATGATGATCAACATTGTTGGATTCTGCATCTAGAGCTGATACCTAAGAAGTTCGAGGGCAAGAAGAAGAAGATTTCTGCAACTATTCAACAAGATTTGGAGTCAGACTCGGGAGATGAAACAACCATTGCAGCCACAGGTATAAGAGGTAAGAATTCTGAAGCATCTACTAGTAATTCTGTAGAATCTACTATTGATGAAGAAAATGAGAGAAAAAGACATGAGCTTTTGTATATTCGAGTTATTTCCAAACATCAAAGGATTGATACTTTGTTTGATAGTGGCTCACAAGTAAATTTAATTTCTAAAACAATTGTAAAGAAGTTGGGATTGGCAACTACACCTCACAAGAAACCATACCCATTAGGATGGACGAATGATAAAGCACAACTACAAGTGACTAGACAGTGCAAACTCAAGTTTCCTTTTGGGTCAGCATTTGTAGATGAGGTTGAGTTAGACATAATTCCTTTGGATACATGTGGAATTGTTTTAGGAAGTCCTTACTTGTATGATAGGAAAGTTATTTTCTATAGAGCTGAGAACAAGTATCTACTTGTTAAAGATGGAATCGAATACTCTGTAAGAGCTCATAAGCTCAAGAATAATTATACTCTCATAAACTCAGGGCAGATAAAAAGAATGATAAATTCATGCATAAAATTCTTACTAATGGTTGTAAAGGAAAATAAACCTGATAAAACCTATGTATTTGAGGGCTGTAATGATAAACAACAAGCTGATTTAGAAAAGGTTGTTTCAAAGTATGATATCTTGTTTCAAGAACCTAAACGTCTGGCACCCAAAAAGGAAATAGTACATGATATTATTTTGTAGAAATATGCTCCATTGCCTAACATTGGAATGTACAGGTTGTCCGCTTTAGAGAATGTTGAAATCAAGAAGGAGGTGGAGGAGTTGCTCAAGAAAGGCTTCATCAGACCTAACACATCACCATGTCAGTCACCAATCATTTTGGTGAGAAGGAAATATGGCTCATGGAGAATGTGAATTGATTACCGAGCATTGAATAAGATAACAATAAAAAATCGTCATCCCCTTCCTCGCATAAATGATCTTTTAGATGAATTGAAAGAAGCTGTTCATTTCTCCAAGCTAGACTTGCACAGTGGATATCATCAGATCAGAGTTGCAGAACAAGATGCATGGAAGACTTCTTTCAAAACAAAGCAGGGATTGTATGAATTGCTAGTTATGCCTTTTGGCTTAACTAATGCTCTTGCTACTTTCATGAGATTAATGAATGATGTACTCCGACCTTTTCTTGATGATTTTGTTATTGTGTATTTAGATGACATTCTGATTTTTAGCAAAACATGGGAAGAACACTTAAAGCATGTTAAGTAGACACTAGATGTTTTGAAAAGAGAAAAACTTGATGTGAAACTCTCAAAATGTGAATTTGGTAAAACATTTCTGAATGATTTGGGTCATATAGTAGGGGTGGTGAATTGAAGATACATCCCTCTAAAGTGGCAGTCATTGTAAACTGGCCTAAACCCAAATCTGCTACAAAATCTAGAAGCTTCTTAGGAGTAGCACAATAATGGAGGAAGTTCATTTCTAAGTTTTCCTTAATTGCAGCTCCCTTACATGCTTTAACAGCATTGAACAAGGAACAACAGAAAGCCATCGACACCTTGAAAGAAAATATTAGTACAACAACTGTACTAGCACTGCATGATCTCCAAAGACCATTTGAGAACCAAACAGATGCCAATGACTATGCCATGGGAGCAGTGTTGACACAGCACAGTAAACCCATATGTTATCATTCTGAGACTTTTAATCCTGCAGTAGTTAACTATCCTACATATGATAAAGAATTGTATGCATTAGTTTAGAGTATGAAAAAGTGGAAACATTACTTAATGGGCAAAGAGATAGTAATAAATACTGATCATCAACCACTTCAATATCTACACTGCCAAACTAAATTTCACCAATAAAAACACTATAAATGGATGGGTTTTCTACTACAGTTTCATTTAGTCATCAAATATAAAAAGGGAATACATAATAAAGTTGTAGACATGCTATCTAGAACTATTATAAATGCGTCTACTATACTTAAGCATAATTTTGTGGTACATGAAATCTACATTGAACAATATGCTCAAGATATAGACTTTAAAGATGTATTTGTAACTTTAAGTCAAGGCAAATGAGTAGAAGAATTGGATTATCATGTAAAGGACCGACTCTTATACCATTGTGGGAAGTTATGCATTCCACAAACTGAGAGAGTAAAGATAATTACAAAAGCACACACTTCTCTGATATTAGGTCACTTTGGGGTAAGTAAAACAGTTGGACAACTACAAAGATTTTGTTATTGGCCAAAAATGAATGAAAGAGTTTCTAGATATGTAAGAGGGTGTACTATGTGTGCTAAAAGCAAGCCCAACAATAGAAAAATAGGCTTGTACACTCCATTACCAGTTCCTTCTCACCCTTGGGAAAGTGTTTCCATGCATTTTGTCGGAGGACTGCCTAAATCTAGGAAAGGTCATGATTATCTATATGTTGTTGTGGATAGGTTCAGCAAAATGTGCATTTTGATACCTTGTAATAAATAGATTACAGCTGAACAAACTAAAAAACTATTTTTTGAACATGTATGGGTTCATTTTGGATTACCCACTTCCATTGTATTTGATCGAGACACCCGATTTGTGGGGAAGTTTTGATCAAGTCTGTAGGAACTGATGGAAACCAAACTGAAGAAAAGCACAACTTTTCATACACAAACTAAAGGCCAGATAGAAGCAGTCAATAGGATAGTGATCCAATTGCTCAGAGGATATTTCAGCAAACATCCTAAGCTTTGGGATGAACATTTGTGCTATGTGCAGCATGCTTACAACAGAGAAAAACATTATTGTACATAGAGATCTCCTTTTGAGACCTGTTTTGGTTTCACCCCAAGGTCTCCTTTGGATTTTGTCTTTGGTAAAGATACCACAGTTGATGGACATAGTGATGTGGACAAGGCAACTAGTTTCATTAAACAGATACAAGAGATCCACCAGGCAGTACAAGAATAACTGGAAAGGAGCCAAGCCAAATACAAGGCAAGGCATGACAAGCATCGGATGGAGCATAGTTGTCAAGTTAGTGACCAAGTTTGGTTGCATATCAGCAAGGAAAGGATGCAAGGTGAAGGTAAAAAGCTAAAGCCTATCAGGTATGGACCTTTCAAGATACTTGAGAGGATTGGTGAAAATGCTTTTCGCCTCGACCTACCAGCTTACATGCACATCTACTCAGTCATAAATGCGGATTGCTTGATATTGTTTGAACCCTATCTAATTGAGGATCCCAAAGAGCAGAGTCAATTGCCTTCTATTGATGACCTGCTACATGAATATCTTAATGAATTACAGGAAGACATGGTTCTAGACAGGAAGGTGAGGATGATGTGCAGAGGAGATGTTGAGTACGTAAGAGTAGAAATCAAGGGTTCAAAGCTAAGTAGTGCAAAGTGGATAGAGATTGGACAAGTGAAACAATTGTACCCTCACTTAGTCGATGCTTGAAAACCAAATTTTGGTGGTCCAAAAACTTTTTCAGTGGGAAGGCCATGATCCGAATTGGATCCATGAAGCTTATCAAAGCGCCATGACTATATTAAGAAAGGATAGACTTCAAATTTATTAGCACAGAGCAATCAGGAAGACCTCTGGACAGTGGCAGATTGCAGACAGCAAGGAGCAATGAGGACCTCGGCCAAAGCGCATTGACCGAGGCCCATGGAGTCCGCGCAGGAGGAAAAAATAGCCATTGGGAAGCCCATATTGGGAAACAGAGGGCATTTCTGGCATCGCGGGGCAAAACCCCTCGAGAAGGAAAAATCCCCAAAGCGCTCGGTTGCATGGAAGCCGGGAAACCATGGGAAAGCGATAAGGGGAAAGGTGGGTCCTGCGCTTCAAAACCGATGGTATATTGTTGGCACCCTTGGGCAATAAGCAGATTTGGAGAAAAACGAGTGATTCCATTCAACGCTCGACGTGTGGTAGGCGGATGAGAGAAAAAACCACCACTCGTCGTGCACTAACAGTCGAGCGAGTCAATCGCATGAAATGAGCGAATGTCATAGGATCTGGGGGCTCTAGATCTGATGGCGGAGATTGTGCCAGATGGAGGAATTGGATTTCACAAGGGATTAAGTCATGACATAAAGGAGTTTGAAGTCCGATTTGATGCTGAGATGGCGGGTGATTCATACCATAGCTTAACTGGGAACCCGAACCGATGAGGAAGAGCTAGCACAGTTCGCGAGAGGACAAGTGGCCACTCCCTGTGAGCCATTGACAATGACGCAGAGACAGGGAACTCCAAACGAGCAGCAGCAGGTGATCCGACAGGGGCAGAAAAGGAAGTGAATAGTGAAAGAAACATTGGCTTTAAAGCCATGAATAGATAGAGAACAAAGGACACCAAGAGGAGAAGAGAATGAAGACAGAGGAAAAGAATAGACAATAAAGTAAGAAGCAGAAAGACTGAAGGCCAAGTTGATCTGCAACATAAGGTAGCATCGAGCAGACAGAAAGCTTGAGAGGTTCAAGCAATCCCTGAGAGGATCTGTCGAGAATTAAGTACCACATTAGGCTCCTCCCATTAAAGACCATAGAGGTCAAGATCTGGTAAGGAAAAGACTCTGTGCACTCTAAGTGGCTTGGGGGATCCAAGAACCACCCTACCAAACATTATCTGTTTTAGGAGACTCAAATTGAGCTCCTCACTGTAAAAACTCTGCTTTAAAGAGACAATAAAAGAAGGCCACCACTGAAAGCTAGACCGAAGAGGTAGCCCTAGAGGATAGGGTGAACTCCTTATTAAATCTTGTATGTTCTTGTATTTGCTTACTGTGTTCCTCTTACTATTTTCCATTCTTCCAATGCCTATGTAATTTGCAATCTGATCAATCCATTACCTAAAATAACATAAACGCACAATAGCACATGAGTCTGTAATACCTTCATTCAATAATTCTTCAACTGAGATCACTCAAGAGTGATTTTTAGATCAAGTGCTATCGGAGCTTTAGGCTATTAAGGTTAGACAAGCTTGTTTTGGTTTAACTGTTGAATGCTAACTAGATCAAAGCTCAAATTAGGAGAAGGAGAGTTGGTCAAAACTAATCCTAAAATTTGGAGAGTCTATCCTTGGAAGACAATGTCAGAGGAAGATTCTGTGGGGCTAGACCCTCAATTCATAGATAGTTTCCTAGCCATGAAGTCCATGGTAGAAGAAATGTATTGGGACTTTAGAAAACATAAGGATGAAGATTCATTAGGCTCAAAGCAAGATAAAGGAGAAGATGAGTCACATTCCCATGACCACTCAAAAGGCAAAGGGAAAGAGGAAAGCTTTCTCACACCTCCTAATAGCCCTAAAAATAAAGCATCTTTGATTAAACTAGATGTTAAATTTGATTTACCTATATATGATGGAGATTTGAATGCAGAAAAGCTCGAGAATTGGATTAGAAAAATTGATGTGTGTTGCAAAGTGCAGAATATTGACTCAAACAAGAGCAAGATTCAGCTAGCAAGCCTACGCCTTGGAGGCACTGCCTTGGTTTTGTGAGAAGGAAGAATCCAAGCTGAAATGAAAAGACATGGTAAGACCATATTTGTCTAGAGTGAATTTGTTTCTGCAATCAAAAAGCAGTTCTATCCATTGGCCTACATGCAACAAGCCATAATGAGTTGGCAAACTTTTCGAGAGTTGAAAGGGCAAACTGTGCAAGGGTACACTCAAGAATTTGGAAAGTGAGCATTGATTCTAGGAATCTCATTAGACTCACCCAAGACAATGTTGAAGTACATTGGTGGTCTACAAAGCTACATGAGGCATACTATCCTCATGTTTAATCCCACTAGTATAGATGAGGTATCTATCCAAGCTACTCATCTAAAAGCTAGAGGAAAGAATGGAAGTCTAGAAGTTGGGGGATCATCCCAACCCACTGCAAGAAATAATAAGGAGAAAAGAAAGCAAAAGTGGAAAGCAAGGAAGGCTAACACTGCACAGAAAAGAAAGGCTTCATGCACTCACCGTAGAAAAGATGGGCATGATGATGAGCATTGTTGGATTCTGCATCCAGAGCTGAGACGTAAGAAGTTCGATGGCAAGAAGAAGAAGACTGTTGCAGCTATTCAGAAAGATTTGGGGTCAGACTCGGTAGATGAAACAACCATTGTAGCCACAGGTATAAGAGGTAAGAATTCTGAAGCATCTACTAGGAATTCTGCATAATCTACTATTGAAGAAGAAAATGAGAGAAAAAGAGATGAGCTTTTCCATATTCGAGTAATTTCCAAACATCAAAAGATTGATACTTTGTTGATAGTGGCTCACAAGTAAATTTATTTTCTGAAGCAATTGTAAAGAAGTTGGGATTAGCAACTACACCTCACAATAAACCATACCCATTAGGATGGTTGAATGATAAAGCACAACTACAAGTGACTACAGTGCAAACTCAAGTTTTCTTTTGGGTCAACATTTGTAGATGAGGTTGAGTTACACGTAATTCCTTTGGATATATGTGGAATTGTTTTAGGAAGTACTTACTTGTATGATAGTAAAGCTATTTTCTATAGTGCTAAGAACAAGTATCTACTTGTTATAGATGGAATCAAATACATTGTAAGAGCTCATAAGCTCAAGAATAATTATACTCTCATAAACTCAAGGCAGATGAAAAGAGAATTGTAAATTCATGCAAACAATTTTTACTGATGGTTGTAAGGAAAAGAAACCTGATAAAACCAATGTATATGAGGGTTGTGATGCTAAACATCAAGCTGATTTAGAAAAAGTTGTTTCAGAATATGATATATTATTTCAAGAACCTAAAGGTCTGCCACCCAAAAAGGAAATAGTACATGATATTAATTTGCAGGAAGATGCTCCATTGCCTAACATCGAAATGTATAGGTTGTCTGCTTTAGAGAATGC
>APFE030226827.1:0-27823 GCA_000404065.3 Pinus taeda | reverse complement strand
ATATCATCATGGACTCGTGAGGATTCTAGTTGAAGATCAATTGAAGAAAAACAAAGATACTTGGGAACGGTTTCTAGTGAGAAACTACTTTCAAGAGCCATCTAAGGAACTTGAAAGTAGTACACCAAAGGCACCAAGAAGAAGTAGGAGAAAAGGAAAAAGTTCCATAATCCAAGACTCTCCTATTGGTAAAACTAAAGAAATTGGCCAAAAAGAGAAGGAGGAAAGAACTAAGGACAGAAAACAGAGAAAATTGAAGGAAAAAAGGAACTTAGAAGATGTTTACCAATCACCAGAGCCATCTGTAGAGGAATACTATCAAGTGTTATCTGAGAGACTAGTGCATCTTCGAAAGCAACCTGCCACAGCTAAGAAGGAAGAAAAAGGAAAACAAATTATGGAAGAAGAAAGTAATAGCCCACAGTACTTAAGAAGAAATAGTAGACTCAAAGGAAATTGGAGGAAAACACAAGTAAAAGGACCCCACTTCATCGACTTGGGTGGGGAAACACCTGAGAAACCTCCAGCTAGCCATAGTCCACCTCATCCTCTGCCAAATATTGAAGCCAACCCTCCAGATGTTGATGTAAGCCCTTCTCGGCCAAAATTAGAAGACAATCCTCCTCCTCAACAAGACTTTGAAGCCAGCCCAAGAAAAACACCTGAGATAGATCCAAAACAGCAAGAGGAATATGATTACCTCGAATCTTTAGAGAATACCATTGCAGGTCCGAGCACATCATCCACTTTGCCTCACATAACACAAGATGCACAAGTTCAATCTTTGAAACAAGAAGTGTTTGAATTGGAGGTTTCAAACAGAGACATTAAACAAGAAAATGAGGCATTTAAGGAGCAAAGCAAAGTGGACAAAATCATTCATGATAATACTATGTTACATATGTGACTATGACAGAAAAGAACAAGAAACTAAAGAAGAAGTGCATAAAGTTGAGCAGGTAATTAATCAATCTCAAGTTCAGATGTTTGATAATGAAACCCAGGATGGTGGTAGCACCAAGAAAGAAGAGAAGTAGACTGGATGTACTAGCAGAGGCTTCAAAATACATAGAATAAAGGGAGATGACTAAATTTTGGTTGCATGAGGACATGCAATACCTTCATAGTGGGGGTATGTTGAGTCCCAAACTTACATCTTCCCTATATACCCTTTTAGCCTTTTTCTCCAGTTACCTGAACCTCCAAGCTATCAAATCATTGCATATTAGTTTAAAAAGAGCATATAAATGGTTTCCTAACTATGTCTTGTGACAGCTGTTTGATTTAGATTTTTACTCAATTAGCTGCGGAATCTTGTCACTTTCCGCAACCAAAAACAGTTTCCGCAGACTTTTTGTTGAAGCCTATGTTACAAGTGTCTACTAGAGAATATGGCCACATGGGCAAGCTACAAATGATGTGGACATGGAACGTGTCCCCCTGGTTCAGCCGAATCACTCACAGAAGCCTGTGGTTAAAGCCAATCAAATGGTGGTCAACACTAAGAGTTTTGCGGTGGCAAGACTCTATTTTTCATCACGAGGAGGATTGTGTGGCAAGATCCTAAACCTCAGGAGGTGTGCTAACACTTGGGGACTACCCAAGAACCGAATCTAACAGCCACCCTCCTTGGATTTATTTCTCACGGTTACCATACTGCTAGATTTCCGAATATGGTCATTTACGTGTCTGTCTACCAGCGCAGATCTTAGGAATTAGTTATGTATTTCTTGCTATAAATAAAGCATCCTCTAATGCGTATAGACAAGATTTTGATATGTAACCTTGACTGTTTTTACAATCCATTGTGTCGTGACTTAGTCCTTATGTCATGACTGTATTTCAATATATGAGAAGACACTTCTTTTAAGTTCAAATCCATGATTGATTTCTGATTGGTCGAGGTTGCAGAGGGCCCCTGTACACCAAGGTTCTGTAGTTACTTTATAGTTTCATGTTTTCTTCATTTACGCTCTTGATGCCATAGATGTTTTTTGTATATATTACATCGCTCATGATATTCATGTTGTTTTCTATCCATAGTTTCTTTTATGCTTTCTAATGACTCTCAACTGATCAGTGTTTTCATTTCAGGTTCTAATAGATAGCCCGGGCAAGTGCACATAGCTTTTTAATGACTAATGACATGATGGAATTATCTTGTTCTTCTGTTGATTTGTTTTCTTAGTTCTAATTCCAACACTGCTTATTTCTTTCAGTTTTTCTTTGTTCATTTACTTTTTTGCAAGATAGATATTAGACTATTCATGTCATTTTCAGTTACCTCCTTTAGCCAGAGCGAGTCGAATGGTGAGGGATTGAGTGTGAATGTATAGTTTGATACTAGTTTATTTACATTTGCAAGTTAGTGATTAGATTACTCATATCATTTTTGGTTACCTCCTATATCCAGAGCGAGTCTAATGGTGAGGGATTGAAGGATGAATGTGTAGTTTGATCTTAGTTTTATTTTATGCAATTTATTTATCAGATTACTCAATTTGTTTATGATTACCTCCTATAGCCAGAGCGAGTCGAATGGTGAAGGGTCAGAATATGAGTTGATGTGATATGGTTTAGTTTACTTTGCTTACAGTTTTTGAATTGCTTTGAGTTCAGTTTTTCTTTTTATACACTAGCAAGGATAATGGGTTTCATAGTCACTAGATCACTGTTTGGTTTAATTAGAATTTAGGTACATCTTTATTTTCTCTCAATAATTGATTTCATCATTGCAAGTTTAAAAACCTTTTGAACACTTTGAAGTTTGGAAATTATTTTAAAGGTCACCATTGCCTTGAACACTTTTATCCATACTTGATTCTTAGAATTACCATCTCACATTAGGAAATCAATAATAAGATAAATCCAAAAACAAATCAAAAATAAAAAACAACAAAGAAATAAGAAAACGGTTGTCTTGCATATATAGTGCACTTCACTTTAGCAGTTTACGACTCTCGGATTGACAATTTATATAGTAATTTAGGACACACTAAATTGACCAAACAATATGCGGAGCTGAAATTCAAACGAGTGTCGAACTTCTTCCATAGGGTGCGCAAAAAATTCCCTGTAAATTTCACATCCCTATCCAAGATAATGGACCTTGGTAAACCATGCAACCTGACGATCTCCGTGAAAAACAAGTGTGCGACGTGAGTGGCATCACTGGTTTTTCTGTAAGGAATAAAATGTGCCATTTTCAAAAATCGATCTACTACCACCATCACCGAGTCAAAACCATGTTGTGTTCTCGGTAGACCCAAGACAAAATCCAAGTTGATTAAGTCCCATGGTCTACTTGGAATAGGCAGTGACGTGTAGAGTCCTGCATTTTGGTTGTTTCCCTTCACCAATTGGCACACTTTACACATAGTCAGATATCGTTGCATGTCCTATTGCATCTCTGGCCAGTAATAAAAGTGTCCTACCTATTCTAACATTTTGTCTAGGCCAAAATGTCCAGCTAGACCTCCACTGTGCTTCTCCCGAATGATATTCTCTCTCATCGAATAATCGAGAATGCATAATTGCCCTCCTTTAAACAATAGTTTGTCCTCCAAATTATAGTCCAACCATGGACTATTGTTTCTCAGAAAAAGGACTCTAACTAGCTTCATAAGCCTCTTTGAAGTCTGCATCAGTCTGATACAAGTCTTTCAAATGCTCAAAACCTAGCACTTGTATCGTACTCTCCTGCAAGAGCAATGCTCTTCTGCTCAACGCATCTGCCACCTTGTTCGCCTGCCCACTAATATGTTTCAACACAAAAGTGAAACTTTGTAAATATTCAACCCACCTGGCATGCTTGTGATTCAATTTATGTTGTTGCATCACATATTGCAGTGCAGAATTATCAGAGAATAAAAAAACTCACTCCCCAGTAGATATTGTCTTTAATGCTTCAGTGCTTGGACAACAACATATAATTCTTTGTCATAAGATGAATACTTCTACCTGCTCTCATTCAACTTCTCACTAAAAAACGTGACAGGTTTGTCTTCCTGACTAAGTACAACTCCAATGGCTGTATCGCTTGCATCACAGCGAACCTAGAAAATCTTGTTAGAATCTGGCAATCTTAGGATTGGTCTCTATGTAATCTTCTTCTTCAGTAGCTGAAAGCTTTTCTATACGACCTCTGTCCAACAGAAAGGCTAACTTGCCTTCTTTATAGTGTCCAACATAGGTGCATAGATCTCACTAAAATTCCTTATAAATTTGTGATAAAAACTTGCCAACCCATGGAAACTATGTACCTCAAATAGAGGTTTTGTGGATGGCCAGTTAATGATTGCTGCAATCTTTTCTGGGTCCATCTTCAGCTCGTTCTCCAAAATTACAAAACCTATATAAAATAGTTCTCTTCGAAGAAAAGTACATTTTTTCAAATTTATAAACAGCTTATTCTACTGTAGTTTCTCCAACACACTTCGAACATGTCGGAAGTGTTCCTCTTTAGTCCCGCTGAAAATCAATATACCATTAAGATACACTATCACAAACTTTCCGATGAACTACTTCAACATTTCATTCATCAACCGCATAAAGGTATTTGGGGCATTACTTAACCCGAATGGCATTACTAGCCACTCATACAACCCTTCATTAGTCTTGAAGGCTGTCTTCCATTCATCCCATTTCCTGATCTGAATCTGGTGGTAACTGCTCTTTAGATCAATCTTTGAGAATTATGTTGCCTCGCTTAGGCAGTCCATCATATCGTCCATCCATGGCAGTGGAAACCTATATCTAATGGTAATCTTGTTGATGGCCCTCAAATCTGTGCACATTCGCCATTCTCCTCCTTTCTTGGGAGCGAGAACCCTCGGAACTGCACAAGGGCTCAAACTCTCCCTTATCAGCCCTTTATCTAGCAATTCCTACACTTGTTTTCTAATCTCCTCATTATCTTTGGGGCTCATCTAGTATGCTGCCTTATTCGGTAGACTTGGTCCAAGTATAAAATCAATATGATGACTGATACTCCTCTTAGGAGGCAGTTTATCTGGTAGATCATCCACTACAATATCGCTAAACTCCTGCAACATCTCCTGAATTTCTGTTGGTAAATCTGAAATTTCAGTGTATAGTAACACTGTCTTTGGCCTCCTTACTACTGCATAATTCACTTCGCTATCTTTGATCTACTTTAAGAATTCATTTCCTCCCACCAGTAATGCTTTTACTCCACTTGTCTCTTCTATCTCTTCCTCCTTGATGGGCACAATTGTGTGTTTAATCCCATCTTTGACAAACTTGTAACAGTGTGTCTACCCATCATGCACTACCTCCCAATCATACTACCTTGGAATTCCTAGCAGTATATGACATACGTCCATTGGCATAATATCACAAACAACCTTGTCCTTATACCTGCCAATTTGGAACTCTACTTCACACTGTTCGTCAACCAACAACTGACGGCCTTTCTGCAACCATGATAACTTATATGGAGTGGGATGCTTCAGCTGCTTTAAACCCAACTTCTCTACCATCTCTGTCGCAACCAAAGTATCCGTGCTCCCACTATTGATAATCATCTTACAACATCTTCCGTGTGACTTACAAAATGTCTAGAACAATGCCTTCCTTTGAGTTTGTTCAGCTGTCTCTTTTGTTGGTTTCAACAACACTTTATTTAGAACTAAGGCTTCCCCCATTTTCGGCACATTTTTTGCTTCCTGGGGGGTGCCTCTACTTCCTCCAGCGGTGCAGCATATGCTCCCCTTTGACCAACTTGTTTAGCTTCTGGACACTCAAAAGACCTGTGCCACCACTTGTGCCACCTGTAGCACTGATAGACAGCTCCTCTGCCTTGGCCATTTCCTCTTCCTCTCTGATATGGCCTTCCACCTCTAGTGTTGTCTCCTTTTTCTGCTGTCCCATGAGTTTTGGAACTGCTACCCTCTTCATTATTGCTGGGAGTTCGTCCTCTGTCATAGGACTGTCCTCTTCCTCTGTCGGTTCCCCATCCTCTTCTAGCATTTTGTTTTCTGGTGATTTTCTCCTCCGGCTTCATGGCACTCTTGTAGGCTTCCTCTATATTTTTGGGGAAAGAATGCTAATTTCATCCAATATTTCCAATCTCAGACCATTTACATAACTTGTTGTTTTCAACGGGGTGTCCTCCATGTAACTAGCTCTTAAATTTACCAGGTAAAATCCTTCAGTATACTCTCTCACTATCATCCCCTTTTGCCTCAAATTTTGCACTTGCTGATGTAGTGCAATCTGGTAGTCTTTGCGCAGAAATCTGCCTTTCAACTTGGCACCATTATTGGCCATTTCTTTATTGGAAACTTCTTCATCCTTCTTCTTTTCGCTTGGACATTGTCCCACCATAAGGCTATGTGTCCTTTTAGCTTTGTTGCAGTGAACTTAACTCTCCGATCTTCACTGACCTCTTCACACTCGAAATATTTGTCCAATTTGTTGATCCAATACAAAAGAACTTTTGTGGACAAGTTGCCATCGTAATTTGGAATTTCTGGCTTACGCTTGCTACTAGCTAGTAGGACTGACCTCAACAATCTAATTTCTAGTCCTTCTTCATCCGATCCATTTGTTGCAACTATAGCTTCTTCGTCACTATCATCTCCTACCTCTGGATCCCTTCTCCTCCCTACTTCAACTGCCTCCAAACGGGCAATAAGGATCCTAATTTCCTCCCGCAATCCTTCCTCTATTACTCTCCGAGCTCCTCTTCCACATCCTTGCCTTCCAACTTCCATTTCTTAGGAAATCTCCAAAAACTCTGCTCTGATACCAAAATTTGGTGGCCCAGCCCTATCACTAACTTAGACAAGATATTAAGTTTACTTGATTGCAATTATCAATGCTCTGATTGTTTATCTATTCGATGGTACTTGGGGAGATGGGTCAGCATGTGACCGCATACTTCCACCTGGTTGGAACAGGACACCTCTCCTTTTCTCATTTTTCATTCTCTCACTCAATATGTAACCCTAAACCCTACTTGGCTCAGTCATTTTTTTGTTTGGTGAGGAGGTGGCTCTATGCGACTGCATGCTGGTTGTTTTCCTCTCGAGGGTTATGAAATCATTGTTCTGGTTCAATGGTGGTTCTCCAGACTATATCTTGTTCAATGGTAAGTTTTGGTTGCTTCTTTACACTCTTCAATGAGTTTTTATGCTTGCTTCCTGCTCGCTTGATAGCTCTCTGGTCCTTTTCTAAGGATCTGCGACTATAGGTGTTTGACACTGTAATTATATGGTTTTCTTTTTGCTAATAGCTATTAAGATTCAAGCATTCCTGGCTATGCTTGTGTTTTGTTGGCTTTACTATTCACTGGTTTCATTATTTGTTTCTGCGCTCAAGTTGTGGCCATGAGGTGACCCTACTCTCGGCCTCGGTTCGTCAGCTATTCAGGTATGTCCTCCTTTTATGCTTTAGCATTTTTCCGCTTCTCCTTTATTGCTAATAGTTGTGGCCCCTTGTGGTCAAGGTCACTTACACTTCTACTATCTATTGCAGTTTCTGCTACGGCGTCTTCAAACCCTTCCTTCCTGGTAAGCAAAGTTTCTTTACAGTATCTCTCTTCTTGTTTCTTCTTCGGACATTATGGGCTTCAACTTGGTTCCTAATCTTGTTATTTTGGTGTTTGTAGGTGGAGGCAATTCGTTGGACATCGGTTTTGGCTCCTCTGGCTCTCCACTAGACCGGGTAGGGTCTTTCCACAGTCTTGTTGTCCATTGACTGTTGTTTTGTTGGGTTGCCACTATTGGTAGTTTGATTTTCTGGCTGTAGGTTAGCGTTGCTGTAGTTTCAAGTTGAAAGTCCAACTCTGTAATTAAATTTGAGGGTTTGTAAACCTGAGTATGTTTCCAGGGTTTGTCCCCAGGTACTCGGCCTTCACTCTATTGCTGTCTGGTTGACTTTAACTCGACAATATATTGAGAGTTCTGTAGCCATCTCTTTGCTCGCCTTGGATTGAAATCTCAACGTATTTTTGGTTGGTTTCTTGGCTTATTTATTATATGGTTGTAGATTTAACAGTGAATTTTATTTTTACTCTTATGAATAGGATAATAGTCTTTCTTATGAAATGGTGAGTTCATTACCTGGTTATGCGTGTAGGCTTGGCGATTCTAAACTCTGTACTTTATGGTTTGAAACCCTTGGTTCTGTGGCTTTTGTCTTCATCTGGTTCTAAGTCATTGTTCCCAATGCTCTTGGGTTCCCATCGCTTGAACTTGTTGTCTTTGCTCGACCTTACAGTCAGTGAAAGCATTCATTCAACATGCAAACATTTTGTCTTTCACTTTCGAATGTAATCAGTGTTTTGTTTGGAATTGCACTCAATAAATTCAGTTAGAAACAGGAAAAGAATTAGTTGCATAAGGGAATTGGATTGTTGTATAATAATAATTCTTTAGTGCTTTATTGCTCTTTTGTTACGGTGGGAATCAACCCTTACAATGGTTTTCCAGTCTTCTTTTATATGACTCATTAAAGAGTTTTAGGAAATTGTTATAGTTACATACAGTTATTTCAGAAGCTGTCAATTGTCATGTATCTAAATTCTAAGATTAATTAAAAAGGAAAACAGAGTTTTTTTTTCTTTTTTTGTAATTAAATAAAACAAAACCCCTCAACGAAAAAAAGAACAAAACAAAAATGAAACTGATGCAATTTGGAAATAAAAAAAAACAGTTTAGGTATGATGACCTGTCAACCATCCAACCTATAACCCGTAAGACAAACACCTGCCTTCTTGTTTACTCGGAGCTAGATTCTCTTACATCAATCTATTTCTCCCATTGAAATCATGGCATCTATATCTTATGTCTAAGAAGATGTTAAATAGCATGGAAAGTGAGAGTTTTCCTAAAATTGTTTGTAACTCTAAATAAAACCACCATAAACTCAAGCGGGGATGGCATAAGGATGAGCAACTTCGGCTAGACCATTGGGAGATAAAGGAGGAGATCAATTTGTAAAATAAATATATTAATAATAAAAATATTAGTGAATCAAAATTTAATTATTATTAGATAATGGAGTGGTAAAAAGTTAGAAGGTAAAATGAAACTAAGATATTATATTAAGGAGGTGATCAACCCAAATATTGAAAAGTAGAAGTATATAGACTTCTTTTGAGTAGTGTAAAGAAGAAAATAAACTTTTTAAAATAAGAAAAAACTCTCATGATGTCCATGGTAAAACACGGTGTAACCGATAAATCCTAACACCACGAGAGAAAAGTGTTTGTCACATTTGTAACACTCAGAGCATTGAATATTAAGAGCACTAATTTTTCTTAGATTTTATATCTTATACTCTAATTAGATCTAAATTTCAAAATATTTGTGACACTACCAACCTTCTTGACCTCCTAACTAAAAAGAACTATGATGATATTGAAATGCTTTTCTTAATGCTTTTCATTGGTAGAAATAAAATTCTAAATAATTATGAGTAATCACTATATGCCTTAGAGGGATCCAAGAGACCATATACATAGTGGATGTTAATCATCATCATCATCACCATCATCATTATATATTATTATAGGAAATTTACACCATTTTATATTTGACAACATAAAAGTAAGTTATGAATTGGATCATTTATTTTTATTATTTATATTTTTGTGTTAAAAACTAAGGCGATTGATGCTTGATTCGTGAATAATAAACTAATGTGCGAGACATTACTTATAAAATTATTTAACGACAATGACATTAAAAATGTTCAATATATATTATTAATCATTGAGGATTGCTTCATGAATAATAAACTAATGTGTGAGATCTTACTTATAAAATTATTTAATGACAATGACATTAAAAATGACCAATATATATTATTAATCATTTCAACAATCAAAATCAATTATGAATAAAATTAGCAATAGAGTAGCATAAATTGATTTTTTTCAAATACAAGAGGAAAGAGGGTAAATTGAATAAACCAATTGTTGCAAGTGTTTAATATTTATTCTTGAGCTATTTGAATATATTGAAGGGGGTATATAATTGATAGTCCTCTAGAACCTACATTGCTTGCATTATCTCTATTAAAAATAATATTTATATTATATTAAAACTAAGTTCATCAAGATTTAACTCATGAATAATAGATTGCATAAGAAATTTACTATCTATAAAGTTATTTAATGACATATAAATATTGTGTTTGTTACTACTGTTAACTATTTTAGTGTTGACACTAAGTAGCTACTTTGTCTATATTTAATGTTATACTAATACAATTTTGGCACACCTTCAAAGTCTATAAGAGAAAATATGTTGTAATTCTACTTGTGTCATTTGATAATAAAACTTTTTTTTTACGAACTGGAACACAACATAGTACTATATGATTTATAATAAATATAATAAGAAATATTAAGGAAACTCACTTCAAACTTTATTTTAATTGTCTTGCATTTATTCATTAAGTTTTTAAATGGACTGTATTGAAATTAGCTACTCCAATATTGTTTTAATATACCAAGTCTAAAAGATGTATTTAGGTGCATTATTGAATTTGACTATGCACTTTTGATATAGTGAGAATTAATGTTGATTTAAAAAACTTTGAACTTAAAAATTGAATGAAAGTGTCATGTAATTCACATAAACTATATCACATAATTACATTGAATTTGAACCAAAATGTACATATATGTACTAATTAATATGAAACTCTTTAAAAAATAATATGAATAGAATATTTCATATACAGAAAACATTGAAAATTATTTCTAAAGTGTATTAATAGGTACTTCAAAGTACAAAATTACATTGATGAACCTTATCCACTTAATCTCAAGATACTCTCTCATGTAGAAAACGAACAAACTCTACACCACATTTATTTATCTTGGTCTTATTACAATGTTATTGCTTTTTCATCCATGCCCAAACTATGGTAAAGTATTTGATACTTTAGAGCCAAGTTCGCTAAAATAGGTTTACATCAATCAACCTTTACATGAAGAATGTCACTTCATTATCCTTGAAGATATCTTATATGGATTTTTCCATACAAACCATATCTCCTTCATCCTCATTTCCTGATCTAACTAGCAACATCTTTCATTTCTCAACAAAAATATCATAAAATTGAATGTTTCCTTTAGATTGTTACACTTCGGTCCAACATTTGTTGGTTCACCTGTCACATTATCAAAATATCCATCCATAACACTTGAGAGTACATGGAATGGATTATGGTCATCATACATAGTTTTCCTTGTCCTGGGCCAGAAATCCTCAAAAGATGAATCACTTTCATCCACAATTATATGACCATTATAGATTTCCGCTAATGTATTAAAAACTCTTTCACAATACTCTATTTTTCCATTATTATATAAGAATTGGTGAATCCTAATTGTTAGTAATATCTTTCCACAGTTTTATGCATGATGTTATACCTTTAGTTCTTTTAAGTAGACATCATCCTCTTTGGGATGTAAGAAATATGTCCCCCTCGTGGGAAGTTTAGGCCAACCTTAATCATCTATATTCCACAACTCAATTAGTTCTAACTAATCAACATTTTTGACAAATTCTATGTATCTCAGTACTAGAACATCATCGAGTATAAGGAATTGGAAGTATTGGACATTAGATGTCTCACTAGTGCATGTTCCCCCTCCTTGATGTATCCATTAAAGAAACTTTTGAATTCATACACCTTGTCAATAAGTTTAAGTGGAAACATTCATTTTTCTTCAATTTTACGATATATATCCATTATTTCAAGTAAACAATATACATATTTACTTTTCAAGTTGGAATAAATTATTCCATGCTTTCCATATATGTCTTCATGGGTATGACCCCATGGGCAATAACCCAATATTTATAGTGATGAAGACACCAAAAGAAGATAAAAGTGATAGAAACCTAAAAAGATAGTGATCCTTATTATCACTTGCTACATTGTCCAATTGTAACAACAAATGTGGAGGAAGAGGTTTAAAATCAACATTATAGTATATTGATCTTCCATGCGAATTTTTATATGTATCCCCCATCCTACATATTTGACATTGTTTGTCTCTCTTCCACAAAAACACCAAGTTCCATTTCACCTAGTGTACCCTCAACCATGTCATCCTAATGGACATTAACTATATTTCCTTTGGAAATGAGCATGCTTGTTCCTTTGCATTCATGTGCAGGAGAACCATTTATAAATATGAAGGTAACCTTATGCTAGGGAATATTTATGGAATGATCATAATAGTGAGATTCCAAATTTTATTCTAGCCAAATCTCATAAGTTTCCAATGCACCCCATAGTGTATTCTCAAATCTTCTTGGATGTGGTAGAGGAGTATCATGTTTTAACACCTTCTCAATACTAATTACTATGTATCTTTTCTTTATCATCATTCCATGAACCTTATTCCCAAGATTTTTATTGAATATGGAGCCCTCATGCATTTTCACTCCATCTTGAAAAAGATCTACCTTGTCTCCAAGATAAAATGTAGAAAAACCTTTTCCACCTATAAAACGAAGTAAATAAACTTCATATTTTCTTAAACAAAGCATTTAGTATACTCTCAATAACACTTAGCACATGCTTCCAGATTTTTATTTACCTCTGTTGAGCATCAAATCCATGATATTCAATTAATGAATGCCCCCTTCATCAGCGTCCTGTGCAATCAAATGTGGTTAAGTGACATCAATTATCAAACTATAACGTGGTATGTATTAATCCATTCTTGAGGATAATAAGTTCCAGGCTTTGTCAATTAAACCCTTCCGAGCCCAATAACTTGACTGTTAATTAGGAGGTCAACATAATCCCATTTTGTAAAAAATCTTTTTTCCCTTGTAACTCATACTAATTCTATAGCAACTCAATTGTAATTTGTAATTATGATTTAACCATGTAAAGTGTGATTTTATATTTTATCCAAACACAACTTTCAAAAGAGTAATATGGATGAAATAATTTAGAATATTATGGTATTCATTTTATATTTACTAAAACATTGTTCCCTGTCATCTAGTGCTTGGTACTAAAAGGTACTTTGCATACACACGCACACACATATATAAACCTAACTACTAGATTTCTAGGTAGCATTATAGAATGATAGCTATTAATTGATGCAGGAGCATCCAGCTAGGACGCCATGACCGGGTGTTGTCTCAGCCAGATTGGAAAGTTGATTTAGCATTTGGTTTGTCTTTCATGTTTAGTTTATCAGAGCAGGAGGTAGGATTTTGTTTTTTTCTTAATTGTTGTATTAATCAAAAGTTAGTTGGTCGATTAGGGTCGTTACGTATCTGACCTTAATAAACATCAAATTAGTAATTATTCTGTCATCTTAAAAAGAAAAGACAAAAATTTCTAAATGTAAATCTTGTCATGTAAAAAGAACTGAGTATTTAGTAGTTATGCAACTATACTGCTTACAATCGAAAGTAACTACAGTTTCATTAACTGTAAACAAACATGTATAAATGTAACAATGGAAAACATGTAAAATGTTCAAGATTTTCTAGATATGAGAAATAAAAAGAGACAGAACACAAATTTTCCCTATCGTCCATATGTATCATTGCCTACATGTTGTGCCATTATGTTTTATCCATTGACTAGTTGAAATCAGTGATAACAGACATACTACAGGCCTACTACTATAGGTTGTGTTTTTTTTCCTCTCCTAACAGAAAGCAACATTGTAACATGCATATAAATCCCACAACCAGAGCGAACATGCAAGCAAGTCGAATTCACAACCAGAAGAGTGACATATAGCGAATTGATCGAAAGGAGAATATAGAATCAAAGCACCGGAGAAACGAATTGCAATAGAGGTAATTTTGGACAAACTTTCACACCTTTTCGTAACTAAACTGAGATAGATAATTTATATTTACATTACTATTGTTTCATGCAAATTAATTCTTACATTGTCTAAAACAAATCAAGTACACAATGTCTGATAGAACAAAAAAACCCTAGTCTAGGGTTTGATGTTAAGGAAACCCTCAAGCTCAACCAGATAGCCAGACCAGAACCGTAACTAAACTGGAACCTGGAACCAGACTCAAGCCTAAGTCATGAGAACTGTTAGGTTCCTATACTAATAGGTGTCATATTTCATGATTGGCATGGATGAGCTCTAATATGTTCATACCTTTTGGCTAGTTGCAAAGGTTTTCCATACTCTCAAGAAATCAAAAAATTTTAAAAATGTAAAGAGGGTATGCCCTAAAAGAAAAATCAAAGGGAAAAAAGAATGAAATGGTCAAAAAAGTGAAAGAAATGAACCCCAAACAAAAGACCAGGAAAGTGTTCAAGTCGAAAATTCCACTACTATTCTATTTTTTGCAATGATCTGATGGTGTGCAGCTTGTTGACTTATGCCACCATTGATGAATGTCCAAACAGCTCAATCTTGGCTAGTTCATGTTTGAATTTCCTGTTTTAGAGATAGAGAATAAAACCTGTCCAAACTGTTCAATCTTGGCAGGTAAGTAGATGGCTAGAGAAGCAAAGGAGCTCAACTGTTAAACCTAAGCCCTTGGATGTTATAACGGTAGATCTATATAGGATTGCAGTGAAAAGAAAAGAAAAGGTGAAAAGGGTTACTAGCCTAAATGCACCCATAGAAAAAGAAGAAAAAATGTTAGGCAAAGTAAGCACGGTAGGTAAATAATGTCGCAGAAGCATCCTTATGATTGATTTTGTTTCCAAAAAGGGTGTGAATCTTATCCCTATCACAAGTGCATGACATATATTTTGATACGGCTCAGGCGAGGCTGATTTTATTACTAACTCCCCTTCTTGCTTTTTCCCAAATATTTTACTAACTTCCCCAGAGATATTAAGATCTTCTTGATATCACTAATCCACTCATCTCATTTCATACAAAGCCTAAGTAAAACCCCTTTTACTTGGGAAATCATACAAATATCACAAAAACCCCTTTTTCCCTTTAAAGCCTAAGTTTAACTTAGCACTTTAGTTTCATTTCAAAATTCATGTTAACATTTAACATATATTATTTAACTCCCTATACTTATTCCCCTTTCCCTTATTATATTAACATACAAAAAACCCAAAAATATTATTAATCTCGCCCGCAGTTAACTATAACCATAAGTCATTATATAAAAGGGATTAAATGGTTCATTTGGAACCTTTTAATAACCTTCGCGTGTGAACCATGGGATAATTAACCACCCAGGTTAATTATAACCAAACCCCAAAACAATAACACGGCCCCCAATACCATTGAAAAAGCATTGTTTATTATTTCGGGCCTGCGCATTAAACCCCTGCCATCTCCACCGAGTGCCAGCCGTCAGGTCTAGGCCCACTCATCCGACGATCCACGTGCATATCGCAACCCCCCTTTTTTCTGCACGTTAAGTCCCGGGGAGCCAGCGCTATTACGCCCATACCATGTACACGCGTCATGCTCCCGCTGTGATCGCTACCTCCCCGCCCAAAACTTCTTGACCCCAAAAGCGATGCAGGAGGAAATCGTTTACCACCTCCCGCGTCACGACAAGACGTCATATCCCAATGATGTCATCCATGCAATAAATGACAAAAAACCCCGCTAAAGCCAAAATTTTGTTAAAACCATGAAAAGTGTCATTTTCACCCATCTTTCTCTGTGAACTGTTTGCATGCAAAATACTTCTGGTGATTACACCAGCCTACAATCTGCCACCTTGCCAACAATCTCCAACGATGTGCTCTGCCATCAGCCTTTTCAACCTGCAACTGCACAAATCGTCTCCATGAGCTAGGTATTTACCCATTTAACTAGTTACCCTGTAATTTTGATTTTCCTCTGGAAATTTTACCTAAAAAAGCCAAATTCGAGCTAAAATCAGTCTGTAGCGCTCATAAGAATACACCCAGAACTGCTATTGTGCCCACTTTTTCCTCAGAAGTCTGAATTCCAGTTTGAACCACAAGAACCAAACATGGAAGCTCCTGTGGCCCTCAATTTCGCAACCCTCAATGCACCTCATAAGGACTAGGATTGGTTACCCTTGGTTGACAGAGAATTTCAAATAAAGGAGTTATTTGGTAACATTAACCATCTCCAGGCATTTTTCCGAATTAGGAATAGTCATCTCAGTAACTCTGATATCTATGGAATATGGGAATCCAATATGCTCAGATATTACCTCCCCTTAGTCAATGATTTCCCAGATATTATCCACCAATGTTGTGCCAATTATGACCCTGTCACTAAAGCAGTTATAACACCATACCAAACTATCCTTTTTTACATAACTGTTGAATCTATCAATGAGATGTTACAATTCAAACCCACTCAGCCTCTGGCTCCTCTTTCCATGGGATTTTTGCTTGAGCAAGGCTCTCAATTGCCCAATTCAGAAATAACCCCTATTGCTCACCTCCATACTTGCATGTATGGTTCACCTCCATACTTGCATGTATGGTTCACTGAAATAGGAAGAATCATAATTGATATGATATCCTTCATCTTGGGATTTAAAACCAGTGAGAAATCAGAGGAGGACATAATGGAATTGCTTATGAAGCTCAATGAAAGGTTAACTGATACAGAGCAACCACTAGAGAAACCTCTAAAAGAAAATCAGGGAGAGTCGACCTCCCAGCCACCTGAAGTAATCCCTCTAGTCACAACTTCTCCCTCCACACTTGAAACAACATTGCCTCCCACTGTTCCAGCATGCACAGTAGAAACAATCACAGCTACAACAACAATAGCAGCAGCACCAGGCAACAGTGCTACCATGTCCACAGAGGAATTGACAAAAGCCATGGAGGAATTAAAACTCCAAGTGTCAAAATTGAAATTGGTAAAAGAACAATTGGAAAAGGTAGAAAAAAGTTATGACAAATCCAAGATAAGTGTGGCAGAGAAAATAAGGGAAGTTAAGGCATTTCAGAATAAAGTGAAAGCATTAGAGAAGGATCTTTCTCTGGATAAACCTCTGGTAGAAATCAAAGGCATTTTGTGGGCCAACATCAATCAAACCCTTAGTAATATGTAGAGATCTATCCAAGTCATTTATGAGCAGATTGACTTGATAGGAGTGGCCCAAGTGGAGATTCAAAAGGCAAGAGCCTTATTGGGGCAGATGCCTGAACAAGCTAATAGGCTAATACATTTTTTGAACAACAAGACCAGTGAAGAACTGCAAGCCTTGCAAATCACAGACAGAACACCCACCATTGTGCAAATCAAGAGAGTTCTAACCATGAGGACTCTATGCAAAATTTGGAAAGGAGATGCCAGGACATGCAGGTGGGGATCAACTCTTTCACAGAAAATTTTACACTTTTGCACAAAAAAGGTTTGCCAAGTCCTTTGGGAAACAATAACCGCTTGATGAAACACATAGACTATGCACATAAATTGAATAAATAAGTTGTAGATCAAACTACTTCCTCAACAAGTACTTCAAAAGTGGAAGCACTTCCATCTGGCTAGGCCCTCTATGACAACTTGGAAAATCTATTCTACATTGAGCATGAAGTGAAGCATCTATTCACCATCCCACCTAATTTCTACAGGTACACAAAAACTGATGAAACTTTAAGAAAGTTGCAGAGACATAAGTTACCAGAACAAGAGTGGTGGCAAAGTATGTTAGAAATATTATGAAACGTATCTTTGGTATCTTTGGTATCTTTGGTGAATTGAAAGTTTTGGGTCATCTACCGTAATGCGGTGAACATAATTAAAAGAGGGTCATATTAGTCAAAGTATATTAGACCAGGTTTGATGTGAATATTTGAGCAAAGCGGGAGCAACTCAGCAGAAGACAGCTATATACCCACTCACAGAGCCTACCTCTAGCACATCCGATAGGAAGGAACAACAAGCACAACATTAGTTATGTTTTCTCGCATCAGTTATGTTTTCCCTATTATCGAGACTTTCTGTCTCTATCTTTGTAAAAAATGATGAATCATCACTAGATATTATCTCTGTGAGATATTTTTTTTGAGATATTTTGTAAAGATATTTTGTATAAATACCCCCCCATTCGAAGTATTTGGGGTTGGTGACGCATTCTTAGACTTTGATGTAATACTAAAAAATTTTAATACAAAAGCTTTTGGAATCAGCTGTTGCTAGACTCACTGGATGTAGAATTGAAGCAGATAGACTTGTCATAGAATTCTTGAATCAACCAGCAGACCAATAAGTCCCCTATATCTTCTGTTTTGTAGTCTTTCTAAGTTTCATTATATCACATGTGTTTCATAATCTAAATGGTAATGATAAAGATTAATTCAAAGTTTGCTTGACTGCACTCTGTGTTTCATTCATTATCATTCTCTGTGTTTTCTTCAGGATTAGAATAAACAATGTAACTCTTAATTGCTCCTGTTTCCTAATTCTATCATATTGATTATTTGCTAGGGAATTCTTAACCGCTCCTTAATAATAATCATCCACTTTCATGTGTTAAATATGTTGAAGGATTCTTAATTGCCCTTCAACCATTTTAAGCCCATCCCATTCAACAAATCTCTATTTGCTCCCTATGTGACTACCTTCCTCTGTGGAACCATCCTCTGCTAAGAAACCAAATCCATAAAGCCCTCTTTTTTGACTCCATTATCCCAATGGACTGAACTTCTCAGACTTACACCTCTGTTCTATTAAACCTCACCATCCAAAAATCAAACAAAACCCTTGAACATCATAACTAGCCTAATACTTTTCAAAACAAAGTTAAATCATAAAGAGAGAGCCCTATTTGGATGCAGATTGTCTAGAATCTATATCTAAAACATTGGTCTGTGGTTACCTCGGCTATATTCCCTTTGTTACAACTTTTGGGAACAACCTGAGTGATAACATCATTGGCGACTCCATTGGGGACACTGAATAATTTGCTTGTTACTACTATCTACTTTATAAGTTACAAACAAAGCCTGAACTTAGCTAGGAAGCCTTTGAAATGCTTTTTCTTTGCAAATAGCATAAGTAAATGAATGCTACTTTAGTCTATCGCTAGTCTATCTTATAGATGGGACAGTGGGTTTCAAATATTTGACCAGTTCCTTCCTTTTAAATCTTTAAGAAAGCTCAGAATTTTCATATTTAAATTGCCTTAAAGAAACAGTTAAAGTTGTAGTATCAAATATATTTATAGAAAAACCAAAAATACACTTAGAAGCCTAGCTTCAGAAAGGATTCGTTACACCAGATCACACCCTGATCCAAACCCACCACTTGTGTTTGAAAATCCTAATCTGATTCCTAAAAATCTTAGAAGACAAAAGAGCCCAGAAAAATCTGCTATTTCTCGGCCTTTATCCAGATCAAAATCTTGTCCTGAAAGGTCAATTCACCTTGAGGACGAACCTTCTGCTAACTATTTTGAAAATCCTTCATTTGGTACATTTTTCGAATCTGGGTTAACTCACACAGTTCAAGATCCAATATTCCTTAAAAATCTGCAACTTGATAGACATTTGTAGAAACCCATTCAAACTGAGCTTACCTTTGGGAAAACACCAAGTTTTCCTGGAATTACTACCCCTTCTCCAAGTTCACCATCAGCACCTCACTTTTCTCAACCTCAGGCTACCCCTTCCACTTTTCGATCCACTGTTCATATTCCTGTTGTTGTCCCTAATGCACCAGTTGTCACACATATCCCAGTTAACATGGCAAAGAGATGTGCTCCTTTAAACTTACCTGCCAATCTAGGGGCTATGCCCCAGGACTATCAAAGTAAAATCACTCTTTTTGATGGTACACGCTCATACACAGTTCAGCAGCATACTAAAAAATGGACAGATTATTTTGAAATATATGAGGTTGATGATGATGATGTTAGAATGAGAATTTTTGTTCAAAGTTTGACTGGAGATGTTAGAACATGGTTTAGAGCACTCCCTGCAAACAATATAAATGACCCACAAACTCTTTCTCATACCTTTTTGAACAGATGGGAGAAAAAGAAAGATTCTCTCCACATTTTATCAGAATATGAAGGCTTAAAAAGAGGTACCAAAGAAACTGTCCAAGATTACTGTACTAGATTCAATAATGTCTACAATGCTATTCCTCAAAATCTTAGACCTCCTCCAGACTTGGCCTTGATCAAATTCCCTGATGCATTCAATTCTGATATGGCATACCAACTTAGGGAAAGAGTTCTTAGAAACCTAGAAGAAGTGCAAAGTATAGTTGTCAGTGTTAAGGCCAATCTCATTTCTAAATGAGCTAAAGCCAAGACAAAAAGGAGGATACCTTTAAAGGAAGAACCCTCTGCTTTTGAATAGAAATTAGATGCTATCATTAAAGGAATGGATAGACTTGGTGATAGAGTAGAAACAATTAAAAGGAAATCATCTTGGGATGGTCAACCAAGTAATGCTGGAAGAAATCCAAACTTCAGAAAAAACCAAAATCCTAATACTGGAAAGGCTGGGTCGGACCAAAACATTAGGCCTCCATTTCAAGAAAATTTTGCCGAAGCCTCAACCTCTGATCAAACACCTGAAGACACTCAAATTAACTTAATGGGCCTCAATAATGAACAATAAGTCTTCTTAACCCAAGAATACCAAGAAGCTCACAACCTTGAAAAACTCCAAATGTAGTCAGGTGAGTCATTTGATTTCAAGGAAGGATATGATACAACTATTTATGAGGTTCACAAGCAATATCATCTAAGAAGAAAAAGAATAGATGTCCCTGAAACCATTAAGCGGGAAGATGCCAAGCAGCCTAAAAGAAGTAAAATCAATAAACCCCCCTCAGAAGTCCTTCCTGGAACAGATCCTAGCCCAAATAAACTAGTAGTGGAAGATATATCAGATAATCAACTACTCAATAGACAACCCTCTATTCCCATCCCTCTCAAAGAAAATATAGAAGAACCTCCTGAAATTGAATTTGAAGCAACTTCACACCATAACATCACTCCTGAAAAAGTAAAAAACACAGAAAAAGACAATCCCACTGTCCAAAATACAAAAGCTCAAATTGAAAAACCTTTCAATCTAGAGACTCAAATAGGCAAATTAAAGATAGCCATTCCATTGTCAGAATTGGCTAAACATGATGTCCATAGAGAACAAATTAGCAGATCACTCCAAGTCTCTGTGAAAAAAGATTCAGTAAATCTTTTTGATGACCAACCTGAATTAGTTTTTGGACCTGAGGTAAATGGAAAATCAACAGATGGAGGGGTTCCTCCTTTCTATGTAAGTCTGAACATACATGATAAAATACTCCATAATGCCATGTTTGATTCCGGTGCTTCTCACAACTTGATGCCTAAATCTGTAATGGAGAATTTGGAACTAGATATTGCCAGACCCTACAAAAACTTATTCTCGTTTGACTCAAGTTAGGTAAGGTGTCTAGTACTCATTAAAGATTTATGTGTATCTCTAGTTCAATAACCTGCTAAAACTATTTTAATGGACGTAGTGGTAGCTAATATACCACCAAAATATGGCATGTTATTGTCTAGCTCTTGGGGAGCAAAACTTCAAGGATCATTACAGTTGGACATGTCTTATGCAACTATTTCAGTATTTGGTCAACCAAAGAAGTTATATCGAGAAACTTTGATGAAATATGTAGTGAGCAGTCAAGAGAAACCCAAGAATCTCCCCATATACTCCATACATTTTGACATAGACTCCTTCATTCTTTATCATGCTGAAATTTATCCCCCAACTGATGTCAAAGTTCTAATACTTGAAAAAGAAGGAATCTCAAGTGAAACCTTTGATATTCACATTCATGAAATTGTTCAGAACAATAATGTACAAGACATTCAAGAGAAACTAGATGAAACTAAAGAACCATATCCTCCTAGCAAGCAGATTACTGAGACTCCTGATACTGAATACAAACATGAAACCCTTTGGTACTTAGAATTTAATGGTTCAGTTAACAAATTAGGAGCAGGAGCTATAATTTGGGTGTACAACCTGCAAAATGATCATGTCGAAGGGCATGCTTACAGGTTGAACTTCAAATGCACCAATAATATGGCCGAATATGAAGCCCTGCTGCTAGGACTTAAACTGATCAAAAGCTTAGGGGCACTCAGGATATCAGTTTTGGGAGACTCTGATTTAGTGATTCAAGAGATAAAAGGAAACATCCTCACAATTGATCCCAGACTGAGAGCTTATAGAGGAACAACAATTGACATCCTCAACACATTCCTTGAAACACAACTTACCAAAATTCCAAGGAAACTTAATTTACATGCTCACAGCTTAGCAACATTTGCCAGCACTTGTAAATTACTCTTTGAACCTAATCATCAATTCACAACTAAGATTAGACATAGGCCAGCCATACCTAATAATGTAAAAAACTGGTAGGTGTTTGATAATGATATTCAGATCCACAATTTCTTAACCCTAGAGGAAGAGTTTTCAAGTGCAAATATAGACTTAGATACTGCTGACATAATTGACCAAAAGAATAAAATACAAACAAACATTTCAGCAGAAGGTGCAAATCAAATGCTTCATCCAACAAAATTTACCAATACAAAAATCTGAGCTCTGAAAGAAGTAGATATTGATGAGATCATTGAAGAAGAATATGAAATTAGTGATTTAAAGGATAATCATTTGCCAAAATGATTGACTCCCTTGGAAGATTTCTTTGATTCTAATGATATCCCAAGGAAACCCAAAATGCAGCCTCTAAAAGCAGACATTGAACACTATAACATAGGAACTGAGGAAAATCATAAAATGATAAAATTGTCCAAAACTTTGCCTCCTGATCGAAAGCTTAATTATGTTGAACTATTCAAAGAATTCAAAGATGCTTTTGCTTGGAGCTATGAAGATCTCAAATCTTATGACACTTCTGTGATTCAACATACAATACCCCTTAAGGAAAATCAGAAACCATTCAAACAGAAACTCAGAAGAATTAACCCTGTACTACTCCCCTTAATTGAAAAAGAAATCAAACGGATGTATGAGGTAGGAATAATTTCTCCTATCAGATTTTCAGAGTGGGTGTCTAATTTAGCACCCACTAGGAAGAAAAGCGGGGAAATTAGGTTATGTGTTGATTTAAGGAATCTGAATAAGGTTTCTTTGAAAGATAATTACCCCTTGCCCAAAATGGGCCACATTTTACAAAGGGTAGTAGGTGCCTCTATGATTTCACTTTTGGATGGGTTCTCAAGTTTTAACCAGATTCTGGTCCATCCCGATGACCAAGAAAAAACTGCTTTTACAACACCTTGGGGAACTTTCAAATACGTTAAGATGCCATTCGGACTTAAGAATGTTGGGGCAACATTTCAACGAGAAATGGATATAGCTTTTGCAAAGGAGATCCATGGTTTTTTGGTTATTTATCTAGATGACCTTACTGCATTTTCCAAATCAGATCAGCAACACCTAGATCATTTAAGACAAGTGTTTTTAAAATGCAGAAAATATGGTATTTCCTTAAACCCTAAGAAATAATTGTTTGGTCTAAAGGAGGGAAAACTATTCGGCCACATCATATCCAAAGATGGCATCAGAATTGACCTTGATAGGATACAACCCATTCTGTAAGTACCTCACCCCCAAAATGTCAAAGAACTTCAAGCCTTCCTAGGGAAGATCAACTTTTTAAGAAGATTCATGCCTAATCTGGCTGAATTAATCAGATTGTTGAACAACATGTTAAAGAAGGATTCCTAGGTTAAATGGACAGGAGAAGCCAAACAAGCATTTGAAGAAATTAAAATGGCTTTGACCAAAACAGCAGTCCTTACAAGTCCAAAGTTTGATAGGGACTTCATCATATTCTCATTTGCATCAGAACACACCATCGCCACTGTTTTACTACAAAAAGATGATCAAGGATGTGAAAAGCCCATAGCCTTTTTTAGTAAAGCACTTAGAGATGCACCTCTAAAATACCAAATCATGGAAAAATAGGCTTATGCACTTGTCAAAGCTATTAAAGACTTCAGAGTTGATATATTGTACTCCCATATAATAGCTTATGTACCTAGTGCTATTGTCAAAGAGATCCTGACTCAGGAGGGTATTGAAGGCAAAAGAGGCAAATGGATAGCTAAAATTCTGGATTATGACATTGAAATAAAACCCACAAAGCTTATAAAAGGACAGGGATTAGCTAAACTCATGACTGAAACAAACTTTCAAGCCCTTGATATCAGTGAACTGGATAATGAACAGGAGATGGCGACTCCATAGATCAATCAGGCCTTCATAAAATCACATTGGTATGCTGATATAATTCATGTATTATTAAACTTGCAAGCTCCTCCAGGGTTATACAGAACAAAGAAAATATTTTTAAAGTTGAAAGCTTCAAAGTTTTGTATTTTAGATAATGTCTTATTTTGGAAAAATCATGAGGGTATTCTATTGAATTTCTTAAATAAGAATGAAGCTGACAAAGTACTCAACGAATTTCATGCAGGGGACTGTGGTGGACATCTTTATTGGAAATCAACTGCAGATAAAATCCTAAGGGCATGATTTTATTAGCCCATCCTGTTTGCTGATGTGAAGAAATTTGTGACTTCTTGCCATAAATGTCAAATTTTTGAAGGCAAGACGAAACTTTTACCTTTACCCCTTAAGCCAATTTCCATAGAAAAGACTTTCCAACAATGGGGTTTAGACTTCATTGGAGAGATCCATCCTCCCTCTTCTGGCCAGCATAAATGGATCCTCACTGCCATAGATTGTTTCACCAAGTGGATAGAAGCCATTCCTACCAGAAAAGCCAATGATACATTGATTATAGGATTCCTAGAAACCAACATATTGTCTCGGTTTGGTTGTCCTAAAAAAATCATAACTAACAATGCTGCTACTTTCAAATCCAAGAAAATGATATGTTTCTGTCATAAATACCACATCACTTTAGGCCATTCCACAGCCTATTACCCTCAGGGTAATGGTTTATCTGAGTCTTCCAATAAAAGCCTGATCAATATTATTAAGAAAATGTTGGAAGAGAACAAGAAAATTTTGCACAAGAAACTCATAAATGTACTATGGGTAGATAGATTAACTACAAAGAGATCTATTGGAACAAGCCCTTATGAATTGGTTTATGGCATGGAGGTTGTATTTCCTTCATCTCTGGGAGTCCCTATGATGAATTTTCTACAAGAAGTTTAGGCAAAACCCAATGACATTCATAGAAGAATAAATCAGACTATTCATTTGCAACAGAGTAGAGAAGAGGTATATCATAGATCTCAAGTACTACAGGAAAAGCTCAAAAAGATATTTGATAAGAGGACTAAGGCAAAGGATTTCTATATTGGAGACAAAGTTTTAAAATGGGATTCAAGGAGAGAAGATAAGGGAAAACATGGGAAGTTTGACTTCCTATGGAAGGGCCCTTTTATTATCTAGGTTGTACAAGGGAACAATACTTACTTTTTGAAGAACCTGGATGGCACAGAAGTAGAAGAAGGGCCAATTAATGGCTGGATGCTGAAATGCTATTTTGATCCAACTATTTGAAATCATTCTTGCCTCATAATGTACATACTATATCCTCAGTAATATTTCAGTTTAGATTAGACAGCAAATTGCTGAAGTTGAAGCCCAAAGAAGAAGGCCCTAAGCTTCACAACTATAACGGTCATACATATAAATAAAGCAACCAACAGAAGGAAATTTCAGACCACAATCAAAGTTAGGAAGAAGTTTGTCTAACTTGTTGTTCTTGACTTTCCACCAGGGAAAGCCATCCCCAAGTGGAGCCACTGTTAGGTTCCTATACTAATAGGTGTCATATTTCATGATTGGCATGGATCAGCTCTAATATGTTAATAACTTTTGGCTGGTTGCAAAGGTTTTCCATATTCTCAAGAAATCAAAAAATTTTAAAAATGTAAAGAGGGTATGCCCTAAATGAAAAATCAAAGGGAAACAAGAATGAAATGGTCAAAAAAGTGAAAGAAATGAACCCCAAACAAAAGACCAGGAAAGTGTGCAAGTCCAAAATGCCACTACTATTCTATTTTTTGCAATGATCTGATAGTGTACAGCTTGTTGACTTATGCCACCATTGATGAAGGGCAAAACAGCTCAATCTTGGCTAGTTCATGTTTGAATTTCCTATTTTAAAGATAGAGAATGAAACCTGTCCAAACTGTTCAATCTTGGAAGGTAAGTAGATAGGTAGAGAAGCAAAGGAGCTCAACTGTTAAACCTAAGCCCTTGGATGTTATAAGGGTAGATCTAGATAGGATTGCAGTGAAAAGAAAAGAAAAGGTGAAAAGGGTTGCTAGCCTAAATGCACCCATAGAAAAAGAAGAAAAAATGTTAGGCAAAGTAAGCAGGGTAGGTAAATAGTGTTGCAGAAGGATCCTTATGATTGATTTTGTTCCCAGAAAGGGTGTGAATCTTATCCCTATCATAAGTGCATGACAAATATTTTGATACGGCTCAGGCAAGGCTAATTTTATTACTAACTCCCCTTCTTGCTTTTTCCCAAATCTTTTACTAACTTCCCCAGAGATATTAAGATATTCTTGATATCACTAATCCACTCATTTCATTTCATAAAAAGCCTAAGTAAAACCCCTTTTACTTGGGAAATCATACAAATATCACAAAAACCCCTTTTTCCCTTTAAAGCCTAAGTTTAACTTAGCGCTTTAGTTTCATTTCAAAATTCATGTTAACATTTAACATATATTATTTAACTCCCTATACTTTTCCCCTTTCCCGTATTATATTAACATACAAAAACCTGAAAAATATTATTAATCCTGCCCACGGTTAGCTATAACCATAAGCCATTATATAAAAGGGAATAAATGGTTCATTTGAAACCTTTTAATAACCTTACCGTGTGAACCATGGGATAATTAACCACCCAGGTTAATTATAACCAAACCCCAAAACAATAACATGATGCCCAATACCATTGAAAAAGCATTGTTTATTATTTCGGGCCTACGCATTAAACCCCTGCCATCTCTGCCGAGCGCTAGTCGTCAGATCTAGGCCCGCTCATCTAACGATCCACGCTCATATCGCGACCCCCCTTCCGTCCGCACGTTAAGTCCCAAGGTCCGACGGTATTGTGCCCGTACCATGTTGTTACTGGGAATAGTGTCCACTCCGAGCTACTATTCCCACTAAGACTGGTAGCTATCTTAGAAACAAACAAGTAAAGTCTACTTTTGCTTTCCTTTATGAAAATAGATAAGAGTGGAACAAAGGACACCAACCTTAGTCTTGCGCTTGGTTCCTTACTTGATTCCTCTCTTTCCTGATAGATCTTTGCCACTTCTTCTTCGTCTGCCCAGCTTCAAAGAGCACCTGAGGAATCAAAGCAACATACTACTATCAAAGAATAGGGATCTATATTCATAAATAACACAGGACCAGATTTGTGTTAACCATACAAATGCATATATAATCAAACATACAAGAATATGGAGGAAAACTTGAATAGCTTTATTAATATCAAGAATAGAAAGAGGATTACAACCAATTGTTCTGACCCAGCATCATCCTCCAGCAAGAAATCCCTTCTTCACCTCAAGTAAAGCTTTAGATCACCCAACACTATGATATTACACCAGAAAACCAATAACACTTCTCTACAAGATACAAGACTCCAACTTTTGGATCTCTGTGATGAGGGATCCATATATAGATGATTGTAGTGGTGTGAGTCAGCTTCTAGGCTTTTGATTAGTGTCCTCTCATTGATAGTTCTTGATTCCACTTGGAGACTGATGATCTCTTACTCATCCCTGGTCGAAATTAGAGAGGCAAGTGTCAGAGGGGAAGTTTCTGGAAGATTCTATGATCTTTCACCTCACAAACTATCTCTTCCATTTGT
>APFE030226825.1:0-13099 GCA_000404065.3 Pinus taeda | reverse complement strand
TTAGCCTTTAGTTCATTTAACAGGTGGATGTGGAACTTGCTTTTCATTAGAAATTCCTCTGAGATTTGATAATCCAAATCTGCTGATGCCTGCCACTCCAATTCTCTCTGAGGGGCATTTAAAGGGGCAACATTGAGGGCCACAGGTGCTACTGGTGTATCCATAGTTACTTTAAAACTCTGCTTTATATGTGAATTAGTGTTATTGTGTAGAGTAACAGAAAAGAGAGTTTCTTGGAAAGAGAGGTGATTTATTGAGCAACAGAGGACAAAGGGTAAATTGCAGCAATTGAAATACTGCACACAGCACTAAAAAAAAGGCAAATACTTGTCCTTGACAGACTCTTTCATGGTAATTAGGTGTAGTTCGGGTTCCCTGTTCACGATTACGCGAACAGAATGCAGGTTTTGTGAAAGCTTTGGTAAACAAGGCTTAGCTGGTGAATTTTGACCCTATAACTTCAAATGGGAACTAGGCGCAGGGGATTTGCCGGTCAATTATATGTTTTTTTCTGTGTTTTAAGTTAATTTAGGCTATTTGCAGACAAAACCAGGCACAGAGAGGATTCGCAGGGATAAATACCTGGTTCACTGACAGTCCTGGTCACAAATGCAGGTGGGTTGGCGCGCCGATGGTCTCTAGGTCGAATTCAGCAAGTTGGCGTGAGTTTGGACGTAAAATACATGCAGAAGAGACCACAGTTGTTTTTGCAAAAAGTGCAAAAAACGCGAAATTTTGGCCAAAATATGGATTTTTTGGAACATTGGCACCTTTTTCGAATGACGTTAGCATGACGTCATCAGGTGGGGTCAAGGTCGGATGACATCAGCATGACGTCATTAGGTGACATGGCAGCTTATGAGTGGTCCACGGGGATGGTGAGGTGGCGGAAAGGTGGAGCAATGGCGGACGAGGGCACTGACGCGGCGATGACGTAGCAGTGATGCTGGCAGTGACGTTGGCAAGGCGGGTTGGCGAAAACCGGAAACCGTAGGTGGTATGATATCGCATCGCCTTTCATACGGAAGTGGAGTTGTCAGAGGGGGCTTCGATACGCTGTGGGGGTGACGCGTGGCCGAGGCCTGACGTCACCCTCTGACAGATATCAGAAGCTAACTTACGGACGTCGGGGCCGGTCCGATATCCATGTGAGCCATTGGATGAAAGGCGCCCGATCGGACGGTCGACGGGTCAATGACTTGTCCGGACGATACAGCGTCGGGCGGGCAATAAAATATTGATTTTTTATGAAATTCGTGCCCGGCGGGACTTTGGAAAATTGTCGAATTTGCATGGTTTTTCAATGTATTTTTTATGAAATTGCACATAGCTCCAAGACTTTGGATAAGTCGGGAAAGTGGGTTTTTTATGTATTTTTTCCGTTTGAGCGGGTTAGGGGTGAAAATGGGTTTTTGACAAGGTTTCTTTAGCAAATGAAGGGTTGAATGGGTAAATGAATTCCGAAGGAGGAAAAGAGGTAAGGCTTGGGTTCTTAAACTAACCAGATGTCAATTTGATTCCCTAGTAGTGAACATATGGCTATAATGCCAAGGGGGGGAATATTTATAGAATGTTTGGGGTTTATACACCATGGTGTTATAATAGTAGGGAAATGGTGACATAGGGAGTTAGATAATAGAAGTTAAGGGTTAATATGGAGGGAGAGGGTGAATGAGGAGTGATATCACTAAGTTTATTTGAAAACAACTTAGCTTAGGTAGTAGATCAAATGAAAAGAATTTTACACAAGAAATGTGGCTCTTAAAGGAAACAAGGACCAACATAAAACCTTGAATTATTTCATAAACACAACTGGTGTAGGGATGTTAGTAATGAGTGTAAAACAGGGAAAAAAGGAAGTTAGACATGATCCATTGTGTTGTTTTCCTTATCTTGACCAGCAAGATTCAGTTTGAAAGGAATACCACTTCGGCAACCCCATCTACCTACCCATCTACTTGCCTACCATTTTTTTGTTTCTTCTTGGAGGGTGCACTTGGACTTGCAGACCCTTATGTGCCTTTTCTTTTCCATTGGCTTTTTCTTTTGATTGCCTATTTAGCACTATCCTTATTGCTTCCAAGGCCCCAGATTAAGCAGTTGGGAACCTTAGTTTCTCTGCCTAACTATTGGTCTGCCAAGATTAAACAGTTTGGACAGACTTCTTTCTCTATTCTACAACAGAAAATTGAACCATGGCATGATCCAGATTAAACTGTTGGACCATCCATCAAAATTTAGTAAACATGAAGGCATGTACACACCTTGTCTTTTCTTGGAAATATGGGATCTTTGTATCAGCAAAGCAGAGCATATTTGGAATTTGAATTTGCCAATCATGAAATATGAAAAATATTGGTATAGGTATCCAACAGGGCCACTGTTACCAACATGCATCCATAGCCTCGACAGAGTTACCATTTAACCAAATAATATTAATATCCCATCCACTATAATAAATTTTAGAGGTATTGATCTTTTTCTTTTTAAAATTTTATTTTAGTTGCTTGAAAGCCATTGTCTTGGTTTGGTGGCCAGATGTTGAAAAATCCCTTCATAGGTTATAATGATATTGAACAAGCTGGCTCGTGATGAGACCTCCTGTCTTACAGTTATGCAACCATAAGCCATTCTCCTGGCTTGGTGACCAGTTTTGATAATGTCAACGTCATTAGTTCCCCATGATCATGGTAAGTTGGCTCATAACAAGATCCCTTATCTTTCAAGTTTAAATATTTTTGAATTACGCTCTAAAAATGTAAAATCAGTGGATGGTGAGGTAAAATTACTCAAGAGTTGTGGATGACAATTAAAGTCATAAGGTGCTAAAAATTCAAGATAGTATTTATTTTTTAAAAGAAACTATATAATATATATGAAAGGATAACATGATCTTTGAATGTTTCAAGTCATGAAATATTCACAAGCTAATGGAGATAAAGATATCGGATATTATAATAGATGCAATACTAAACTTCAATATGATAGTCTCTTTCTAAATAATTCTCCTTTAATTAATTAAATTCCATGTTAATGACGAGAGAACCCAATACAAAGTCAAAAGAGTATTACTCAACATAACCAACCTAAAGACACCGATATGTACATATTATTATTTACATATTTACAACATAATATGCATCTTTAAGAAAAATAATTTTTTAAAACTAACCCATTTGCGGGAAGAGAATCTCTCTTACCCAGTAAATATTGGAGGATAAAGATTGACGGGCCTAGTTTTTCAATGATCTGAAATGGGCCGAGCCAAAGTTTTTGGAACTTTGTGTGTTTTTGTTTTTCTTCACGGGCCTTATCCCATTTGAGAACTAAGTCACCGATTTCAAAAACTTTATTGCTTACTGAACTTGCATCAAACCAAGACTTGACTGTTTGTTGATGTTGAGTATGAGTCTATTTGGCTTTGTTCCTTCCTTCTTCTAGTTTTAGGATTTTAGCCATTCTTAATTGTAAAGAAGAGAAAGTTTGTTCCTCTACAAAATGCACTAGGGAAAGTGAAGGAAAAACCATATTAGGAGGCAAGACAACTTCTTTTCCATATACCAGATTGTTGAGAAATGGCAACAAGAAATTCCAGTTTAATTTTTCCTTGAAATAAACTGTGAATTAAAATAAAATTCTATTCTCATATAAACTTGTAAATAGTTAATTAAGTTTAATTAACTTAATTAGCTTAGGAATTTCAAGTTGGAAGTGTTTGTGCAGTCATGTATATGTTCTCCTAAGTTTTAGGGATCCACAATGAGTTTAAATTGAGTTGTAATTAGATAACTTAGTTTACTGAGTTATGGTCAGTTAAATTAGTTCTAACGGTTTGTGAACTAATAGAGGACTAACATTCGGTTGGTGCATCCACAAGTGCTACTCTAGTTAATTGAAGATTCCGTCACGAGAAACTCATGCATTTTAGTTCAAAGAAAGACCCAGTTGAGACTAGAGTGCAGGGACAATGTACTATCGGTTGTATGATTTACTGAGTTGTAAATGTCATGCATCCAATCAGGAAGAGGACCTAATTAGGATTGTGCAGTTTTGGAAGCATGAATTCCCTTTAAATACAGGTTTTTCATCCTAGGAATTGTGCAAGGAAATAGGGGCTTGGCAGGCAGTGGAAAGTGGCTAAATGTTGGCTAATAACGGGCTTATGAGGCAGGGAGTTTAGAATACTTGTGTGGAATTGTTCTTGTGAGAACAAGCTTTGTATCTTCACTCATATTTTTTATTAATGCAATACATGTAGGTGGGGTTTTCAGCAGTGGCTTTCCCCATAAAAAAATATTGTGTTATGTGCCATTGAATTATCTCTTTCTTGTTCATATTTTTTTCATCAATCTATTGGCTTCCGCTCGTTGAAAGTAGAAGTAGATTCTTGTCCTATGATTTACTACATTACATGAGCTTGTGAATCTACAAGAAATTATACATGGTATGGGAGATGAAGACAATATACTAGAGGAGATTTCGAAGTTTTGAGTTTTGGGTTATAGGTGAAATTCAAATTTTAATACATACTTGAGGATCGACATATGGCGTTCTATGGTTTGTGGCTTGAGTATGCCTTGGAAGGAAACTCAAATTATATAGCCTGGAAGGATAGAATAGAGGTTGTGCTAGAGGATAATGTCTGGAAGGATTTTGTTGATCAAGAAATTCCTAATCCAACAACATCAAATGCACAGAATCTGGCCGAATGGAAGAAGTGTGTGGTGAAGGCGAGGCAGATAGTCCTTGAGGGAGTTTGAGACCACATTATCTCGAGTATTCATGGCAAGGAAACTACGCATTCTATGTGGAAAGAATTTACAGACTTGTATCAGAACCATAGTGACAAAATAAAATTGGCACTAAAGGACAAACTACGAAAAATCAAAATGGAGAAAGGCGAGACTATTCCAAATACTTGACCAAGTTCACTCAATGTCATGATGAAATTGGAAGTCATGGAATCATGGTTGCTGAGGATGATATGGCAAGTCTTGCTCTTTCGCGATTCCTAAAGAGTTGGCATAGTTATTAGGACTCTGTCAATGGTCAGGAGAAGCTTCCAGATTGGGAATGACTATGGTAAGATTTGATGTAGGAGGCGATAAGGAGGAACACCAGGGATGGTTCTTCATCAAATACTGATGATGAAGAGAACTGTGCCTTAGCGATTAAAGAAAATAAGGGGAAAGGGAAAGCTTCTCATTACAAATTAGATTCTTTTCATGGAGGCATGAAGAAAGACACGACGAAAGTGAAATTATTTCATTGTCATGAGCTGGACCATTTTGCTACAAATTTTCCACTCAAGAAGTCCAAGAAGAAGTCCTCACAAGGAGTGGTGGGTGAGGTTTTGGCCTCTCACTTCGAATTGGAATTTTCCCTCATTGTATGCATGGTGTCATCAATGATGGGAAGTGTATGGTACTTAGATAGTGGACCGTCATTTCACATGACTGGCGATAAGGAGTTATTCAGTGACCTAGAGGAGAAAGATCTCCAGATGCATATCGAGATGGGTGACAATGGGAGGTATAGTGCTACAGGATTGGGCACAGTTACTATTCAAAGGGAGCATGGGGCTCCACTCACCTTGAATAATGTTATGAATGTGCCCAGGCTAAAGAAGAACTTGGTATCCATTTCCATGATTGAGGATAGAGGCTATGATGTGATTTTCTCGAAAGGAAAGGCATTCCTTCGACACATAGCCACGGGTCAAGTAAAGAAGATAGGGATTCAGGTGAAGAATCTCTATAAGATGGAGGTAGAGGATTGTACTGCTTTGAGCATGAAAATAGAGATGGTGTAGATATGAGACGTTGAGGTGTTGTGGCACATGCGATTGGGCCACTTACATCATGGGGCTTTGAAGATCATGCAATAGATCTCCACCAGTTTGCCCAAAGGTACACTAGAGCAAGTTGATACATGCAAGGGGTGTACTTTGGGTAAATACACCAAGTATTCCTTTCACGACAGAGACAGTTGAGCAAAGGATATTCTAGAGTGAGTCCATTTAGATGTGTGTGGACCATTCTCAATAGCATCCATGACCAAACATAGGTATTATGTTATATTTGCTAATGACTTTTCTCGAAAATGCTGGATATTTTTCATGCAAAAAAATGATCAAACCTTCACAAAGTATTGTGAATTTAAAGCATTGTTTGAGAAAGAGTCGGGAAAAAAGGTCAAAGATCTATGGAGTGATAACGGTGGTGAGTATGTCTCAAATGAGTTTAAGAAATTCTATGCAACAAGAGGGATTAAACGGGAGATGATGACACCCCATAACCCATATTAGAATGGGGTGGCCAAGAGGAAGAACAAAATCATAGTAGGGGCAGCGAGGGCGATGTTGCATGATTAGAATTTCCCACTACACTTGTGGGCTGAGGCATGCAACACAACAATTTATGTTCAAAATTGTAGCCCACATCAGATACTTGGGATGAAGCCACCAGAGGAGGCTTATTTTGGTGAGAGGCCAAATGTTGGTCACTTCAATATTTTTGGATCATCGGTATATGTCCATGTGACCAAATATGCATGAAAGAAGCTTGAGATGACAACAGAGTTGGGGATATTTGTGGGGTACAATGATACACCTCTCAACTATTGGGTGTACTTTCCAACCAACAGGATGACAATGGTTCACAGAATATCAAATTCGATGAGGAGAAGGCCATGCAAGTTTCCATTGAGAGGGAGCTTCAACTACATGTAGTTGAGCAGAATTTAGCTCCTAAGGTTAAGGAGCCTCAGATTGATGTGGAGAAGACACATGTAGAGGATCTGGGAGTGGTGACATCCACTCAGGTAGAGTCTTATAGAGATAGGAGAAAACGTACCAAAGAGGCGATAGATTTCTGTCAGATGCTAGAGAGAACGTGGGAGCACCCACATCACATCAGAGACAAAGGAGGTCACCTGATAGGTACAATGGATACATGTCTCTTGTGAGCAGATGTGTTGTGACAGAGCCATCTTCCTTTGAGGAAGTAGTGCAGTAGCCAGTTTGGGTTGATGCAATGGTGGAGGAGTATGACTCCATAGTTCGTAACAATGTTTGGGATGTGGTCTCGAGACCGGAGGAAAAGTCCGTGGTGAGCTCCCATTGGATTTAAAAGGTAAAGCAAGCTATAGATGGTAGTGTGGAGAATCATAAGGCTATATTTGTGGCCTGTGGCTTTTCATAGGTAGAGGGGATTGATTATGATGAGACATTTTCTCCTATTGAGAGGTATGCGTCGATCAGAACTATATTGGCACTATTAGTGGAGATGCATTGGAAGATACATCAGATGGATGTAAAGACAACCTTCCTTAATGGCACAATTGGGGAAGAGGTGTACATAGAGCAACCTAAAGGTTTTGAAACATTTGACCATGAGTCGCATGTGTGCCGACTTAAGAGAGCGTTGTATGGGCTGAAGCAATCACCTCGTGCTTGGTACACTAAGATAACCAACTAATTCATTGTGTTGGGCTTCATGAAGAGTGAAGTGGATGAAAAGATGTACCACATAGTGGTGGAAGGTAAACTGTTGATCATTGTACTTTATGTTGATGATCTCATACTGACAGGTGATGATTAGCTGATCAAATCTTGCAAGGAGGACTTTGCAAGAGAGTTTGAGATGAAGGAATTGGGGTTCATGCATTAATTTATGGGCATTGAAGTATGGCAGGGTAGTGGGGAGATTTTTGTGTCTCAAGGAAAGTATTCTAATGAGATACTCAAGAGGTTCCACATGGAGAGCTACAAGCGAATGGAGACTCCTCTAGCTGGTAACTGGAGGAAGGAGGATGCTACTTCAGGAGAGGTAGTGGAAGCTAATGTTTACAAGCAGCTTGTGGGTTCACTCATGCTTGTTGAACACTCGACCATATTTATGCTATGAAGTTAACTAGTTGAGTCAAGCGATGGTTAGGCCTACCAAGCTGTATTGGAAGGTGACAAAGTATGTATTGAGATACCTCAGGGGAACTACTTAGTACAAATTATGGTAAAGATGGACAAAGGGAGTGAATATTCAAGACTTCACAGATGCAGATTGGGTAGGAAATCCATCCGACTAGAAAAGAACATCAGGAGGGATTTTCAGTTTTGGGTTAGTGATAGTTTCTTGGTACAACAGGACACATAGATCAATTTCACTTAGGTCGACAGAGGTAGAGTACATGGCTACAAGTTAGAAAACATGTGAGGCCATTTGGATGAGGAAGATCCTAGTTGGTTTGTTTGGTCAGTAGATGGATCTGATAATGATTTACTGCAATAATCACAGTTGTATCAAACTCTCTGAAAATCCAGTTTTACATGATAGGTCCAAGCACATTGATATTTAATATCATCATCTACGAGATTGTGTATTGAGGCAAATCATGTTTGTAGAATTGAGACTTCTGTGATTTGTCATAGTTATAAGGAGAGCTTCAGCGTAAATCACATAGGAAAGACTTTTGTCAACGTGTTTCGAACCAACCAATGTGGCAAATCATGTTGTTAGAGTACATTCCCATGGAGGAGCAAGATGATGACATTTTGATAAAAGAATTATTAAGATGTAAATTCAAGTTTCATAGAGACAGTATCGGGGTAGTAGATAATATCTTTCTTTTTGAGAGGGAGTGTTGATAAATGGCAACAAGAAATTCTAGTTTAATTTGTCCTTGAATTAAACTGTGAATTAAAATCAAATTCTATTTGTTATAGATCCATTTGGGCACATCAATCCCTTCATTCACATCAGTGTTTTAGGGCTCATCAAACCCTAATTTCAGTTTCTACAGGCCCTAAACAAGTCACCCCTTTGAATGCCTCCTTCCCAGACAGTTTCATGACTTGAGACATCTAGAAATAACCTCTAGAGGGACTAGCACAGGTAGGCCCATGTAAAGGTGTGTTGCAGAGCAGTTAAGTCCATGCTAGGGTGCTCTGCGGATCACATAGGCTTCCTTTCACTTGTGCTGGGTGAGATTGAGCGAAATTCACATAGGATTTGGGGAATATTCTTATCTTTTGGAGTCATCTAGAAGGTTCCCTCACTTATCAACTCCTATGAGGTCGAAAATGGATGAGGAATGAGTTAAGATGCATCCTATCCTCTCATCCCTTCCTCCATGAATAAATTATAAGTATGGAATGCCAATCAATGCACCAATTCATAGACACAAACCTCCCTCATCTTCTATAAATTGACCACTCATCTAAGCGATCGGGCGGATTTGTTGAATTGAAGGATAATGTTGCTATGAGAATCTGAATTGAAGAAAGATGTGTATTGCTAACAATTGTCTTGCCTTTTATGTGTTTGATGGATCAAAGATGGAGGAATGGCTTGAATCATACACCAATGGTTGTAAATCCTTCTTCTATCTCAATAAAGGGTTTGAAACTTTCTCCCCAATGTTTGTATTGTTTATAATGCTTATATGTGTGAAACTGTATCTAGTTCCATTCACTTATATTTCAATAGATCTTTTGCTTTGATCGTTTTTTTTTTTTTTTTGAGTTTACAAGTACTTCTCAAGCGTATTAAGTACGGAAAGGAGCAACAAGATCAATACAAGGGAGACAAGAGGAAAGCGGAACTACAAGTAGGTCTTCTCATCTTCTCATCTTATCTATTGCTTATAGGAAAAGACTAAAACACTTTAAACTATTGTTCTAGATATGGTTATTTATCTAGGGAATTAGTATTTATCTGTAGATACCAAATTCTCCAAAACAAATTGGCAACTCTGCTAGGGAATATCCTCTTTCCTATAGCTTATCCATCTCCTAGGACATCCTTGCAGACCTTATTTGTGTTCATATATTGTAATTCAGCTCTTTGCATTGAAAAATTGGTCAAAACTCTGTCAAATTTCCTCTTGAAATGGCTCACTATCACCAACGCAGGCTTGTGAGGGATACAGTGCGCTGCAGAGCACCCCTGACTTAGGGACAATGCTCTGAAGTGCACTGTCTCCCATTCAGGGCCACACTAATCCTTCTAGGATCAATTTCCCACCTTTGGAAAGTGTTTTTGCTAACTTTTCTCTGTTTGTTTGTTTGTTGATTGATCAATGAATGTTATGTCTCAGAAAACAAGTTTTTATCTCCTTGTCTACCCTACTTTGATTTGATTTATTAATGTTTCTTTAATGTTTTCTTTGTCATTGTTGATCTATAGTCAAAGTTAGAATATAGTTGATTAATCTTCGTTCTAAAAGAAAGTGTCGTAAAGTCTTATTTTCCTTTGAAACAGAACTATCGTAAAATTCTTCGTTCTTATTAAAGATTGATTGATTGTATGTGCATTAGTTTCCTTTTTGTTCATCATAACATTAAGGGATTCGAAAAGAAAAACTTGCATCGTTCATATTGTAGTTTGTGAATGCTTGAAAGGAATAGCTAGGGAAATTGCATTAGATGTGCTCTTCGCTCTTTGTCAAAGATTTGATTGCTCTACCCCTACTAGCTAAGGGTTTCATTGTTCAATTGGATAAAAATAATGCTTATCATATTAGTTTCATTTTAGGAATTGCAAACGTACATCACGCGGTGAACCTTGAAATGAAAATTCCAAAGAAGATCAACTTAAAATTTATCTGAATTTACCTAATGGAGCATTGTCACATAACAAAAAACATTTAGTGCTTTTAGGCTAGAGACGTGTTCCAGCGTCGTAAAACAAAGCAGCTGTCACTAACGTGTCTGCAATACATCCCGAATGTGATACCTCATTCCACATACGTGAGTATATCATAGCTTGTCGATGTACCTTCGGGTATATAGGGCGGTGTTACAGTACGTAAAGTATATGGGAATGCTCTCACTATGCGGTTTTGCATTAGACAACACTTATACGGATTTGGCCTCCACGTAATTTTGGGTATATATGGGAGGACAACACTAGGTTGCTATCCATCCTTAGGTAATCGAGGTGGCCAACTTGTACACTGTGATACACCGAACACAAAATTCGAGGAGATTTGATGCCCGTACTTCTTGGTTCGCCAGGAGGTATTATGTAGTTCACAATTGCTTGGTAAACCTTTTGCCTAGATTATCCTTCTTTTGTTTTGTTATGTTACTTTTATTAAAATAAAATTAATTGACCGTGGATAACATCCTCCACACTCACTCCTTAGTTGATCTTAGGTTGAGACATATGGAAATAAATTCGGAGTCCACCGATCAAGGAATTCCTTTTGATGCGAATCCTAGTCCTTTTTCTCCTTTTGGAAATATTGGTGCTCCATATATGGCTACATTGTCCCTTCTGGGATTTACCATTGGCTTGCCAGTATGGTTGTTTTCAACCTCCTTGGTTCAAAATGTTGCGATTTCTTCGCAATCGAGTACTCCTCCAACTCGACAAAGTCAACCTCTAGTTAGTCCTAAAGTTGACCCTTTGCCTTCTTCGTCGGTTGTTTCTTCCTCCCCTTCTTCCTCTTCACCTGGTGAAAGTATTGGTACCAGTAACCAGGTGGCTAAGAAGAAGAAGAAAGGGAATAAGAAGAAGAAGAATCAATTTCAGCAGAGAGGCAACCAAGCAACCATTTCTTTGAATGCAATATCTGATGAGAAGCCATCCATCAAGCCTCATAAAGTTCGATATCCATGCAAAATTTGTGCATGAGACCATCTTCTTCGAAATTGTCTTGATATTCCTTAGATCTTAGAAGAATGGTCTTCTAAGATCTGAGGAATATGATACCAAAAAAGTGTTGGATAACCGTCTTGCTTCACCACAACGACTTCCATCTGGTTACAGGAAACTCTTCCTAAATCCTTCACTGGTTGATGAATTGACTGACCAAAATCAACTGTCGGTCAAACCCACTCTCTTTGGAAGTGAATCTTATGAGTCTATACCTGACCCAAATCAATAGGTCAAGGAAACAGTTGACCCAATTTCACCTTCAGTTAATTGTACCTTTCCCATAGAGAGTGAATATGATACCACTCAAGTTCTTTTCATTTCTTCAGATTCCAATGAGCTTTGGGGCAACCCTCCTGTCCCATCAAGACAGGAGGAAAATCCTCCCGTTCTCATAGCTCAAGGAGGTAATTCTCCCATTCTTACGGTACACCCTCCAAGTAGTCTGGTCACTTCCTTTGATTGGAATCGACTGGCAGGATTTCGTCTTCCTTCTTATGTGTCTTTCCAGATCATAGTTCAAGTTTATAATATGATTGTATCTAGCACTATTATAGATGAAGGTGCATCTGTGAGTATCCTTTCCATAATTGCTTGGCAAGCGCTCGGTTTGCCACTGCTTGTGCCTGTTACCCAGAATTTGTTGGATTTTAATAGAGGAACTAGTCAACCATTAGGGATCCTTCCTCAATTGCCTATTACTTTGGGAGGAAAAATTGTTTATATCAATGTGATGGTAGTCCTAGGCCCTTTAGATTAAAATTTACTTCTTGGGCACAACCATTTTTATGACATGTGAGCGATTGTTTCAACACTCTTTCGAGTGATGTGTTTCCCGCATGAAGGTTGAATTGTCACCATTAACCAGCTTTCATTTCCTGGTCCAAATATGGCTTCCAGTCAACCATCTTCCCTAAATAGTCCTTTTGTACCAATGGTATATCCCCTGCCACGGGTTAATTATGTGGCAACCCGTTCCATGGCTACATCAACTAATGATAAATTCAGTGATGTTATACATTATGTACTGGGGGCATTAGAAATAGATCTCTCTAATGGATTCCTTGATGCATATCCCTTCCAAGCATTGTTCTCCCATCAAATGAGAACCTCTTGGAAGTCATGACCTCATATGGGTCGTGATCAAGGAATATAAGGATAATTCCTTGTCTTGTGTCAACCTCGTTAAAAAATGAAACCAAGGATATGAGGACAATTCATTGTCGTGTGTCAACCTTGTTAAAAAATTAAACCAAGGAATATGAGGATAGTTCCTTGTCTTGTGTCAACCTCGTTAAAAAATGAAACCAAGGAATATGAGGATAGTTCTTTTATTGTGTCAACCTCATTAGAGAATGAAACAGGTCCTTGAGCATAGTTCCTTGTCTTGTGTCAAGCTCGTTAAAAAATGAAACAAGGAATACGAGGATAGTTCCTTGTCT
>APFE030226817.1:0-14549 GCA_000404065.3 Pinus taeda | reverse complement strand
GTTTGATTGCACAGAGAGAAGGATAGCTTGAAAGCTAATTATTTTTGTAATCTGAACATATTTCCACTTGTATGATAATACAAAGATTGTGGTTTTAGGTTGAGGCTTTCCCTGGGTTATTCTTTTGTGTTCATGTGTGATTGATTTCTCATTCTCAGCCATATGTGTTCAAATTGATCTTGTTCATATTCGATTAAGCTTCCACAAAGTTTGATTGTAGAAGTAGATCTTGTATTTTTCTTTAGTATATTGCATAATCTATTGATCTATAGTGGGAATTTCTACACAAAGACAAATGGAAAACCAATGACTTAGGTCAATTCCTTATATTGTTGTTGACTAGGGTGGGATTAGAACCTAACTGAGTCCACGAGTGTAGTTTGTTGAATAGAGACGTTGCATGACTAACAATGGAAACATAGGTTGAGTTTTGCAAAGCATAGAAGGCCAAATTTATCATTTCAATGTCTACACACCTTTGTTTAGCGAATATTTATATTGGTGCATACAAGACCTAGGACTGCACAAATATTTATTCTTCAGTGCACAACATGCATGATATAATTCACAAAGCTTTCCAGTACATAATCTCATATTTTGAATTCTAATTTATATTTAAATTTAAAATTTTAATTACATTCAATCATTTTATTTATAACTAATTAAAATAAATATCATTTAATTATAGTTTGTTTTGATGATTTTTTTTAATAAAAGTTCGAGAAATTTCTTAGTACTTCTCCGCATTTTATGGATGCTAAACCTTGTAAAAAACTAGAGGCCTTGTCCCAAGGGAATTAAAGAGAGTTGAACTCTCATCTAGCAACAATATCGATAAATTTCAATTACCATAAATATCTTCTCTCAATTACCATAAAGATTCAATCCTAAGTAACCTTACAAAAAATCCCTTCAAATCCAATCATACTAATAAAATTTTAGAGAAAAACTAATTTTAATATAGATATTAAAACTAAAATTTAAAATTCAAGTAACATAAATCATTTTGATATAGAAACCTCAAATTTATACATAAATTGTATTCAAAATATTCTGAAAGGTCTCACATGAGGTCAATTATAAAGTTAAAAACCAATACATATGTTATTGATACAAATATTCAATATTAACTAGCTCCAAGCAAATTCTAAGATGCGGAGTCTACGTTGTAAGTATTGATGTGGTATGCATCTTAAGGGATTAACTATTACCAATTATAGTAATTGTATAATCCAAAACAACATATCTTTATAAAGTTGGACATTGTTCAATAAAATACTACAATATTCAATAGAAAAAATAAATTTTATATATTAGAATTATATAAAGATATACATTATAATTTAATGATTCAACACTTAATTAGTTTGACCGCTTATTAGTGAGTAATGCTAATACATCGTAGGATCATTAGTGAAACATGTGCTATTGGTGTAAGAGATGAAGAACACATAAATTTAATATTGTTCTTAAAATTGTCTCAAAAAGATGGAAACGTTTAAAGGATGCAAAAGTAAAGGAAGAAAATTAGTCTTTCAAGGTTTTTAAAAGTTGAATGAGATGGAAAACCATTTTTAGTGATGGATTGAAGAGATGGAAGAAGTTATAAATAAATAAAAAATGGGAAATGTCGGTAGAAAAATATGTATATTCAAAACTACCATTGTATATGGCTATTTCATAAGATCCCACAAACACTGTTATGAAATATAACAATATGAATTTTTTTCTCATCAAGGATGATTCATGATGTCATTCATCGAAAGAATTTCATGTTATTTTGATGCTAGCATATTTTTCCTTTTTATTTACTTTCTCAAGTTATCTTGTATATACTCATAGTTCTATCTTGATATGCTCATAATTGTTCATAACTAATTTATAAAGCTTGTTATCCATAAACTAAGACATCTTAGTTCATACTTTTGTAGATTAAATTTTGTTTTCTTAAATTATACAATGATTAAACCTACTAATGGATGATGCAGAAGAGTAAGAGCAACCACCCCAATATCTTTATTTTGGATGGTCATAGTGAATGCAAATGCTTTAGACTAGACTTATTATATCATTGATTTCATTTATTGATTTCCTATTTTGATTTTCAAATTACTTGATTTCATTGGCATACTCCAAAATCAACAATACGAGTCAACCATTGAAACCTTGGGAAACCAAGAAAATTACAACATTTAAGACATCTATACATCCCTAGTGAATCAACAAATTTTGGGTATATGAGAATTTCATTTTCCAAATAATGTAAAAAGATTAAGTTTTGTTTCATGCTTTCTTAAAAGTCTCATTTAGATCCTCAACCCCTTTATTTAAAACTTTCCAATAATAAACATCTCTAATTTAAATGCTAAATATTAGAGACCCTAGAAGACTAATTTCAATCCGACTACGCTTGCTTTCTTTATTAACCATAGTTAACGCCCTAAAACCCATGCCAAGTACACAAAATATTTTAAGGATACATGCTACTAGCCATGACTAGATTAAGCATGCATTAATCTCATATATTTGGGCCACGTTCTTCAATGCATAACGAAGTGGTTTTAGTTTGAAGATGCCATTCAATTCCAAATATTTGTGCAGTAAAATTCTTGAAGGCTTTCCCTTAATATAGAGATCTGCCCATTTTTAATCATCACATCCTTGTCCAGTTTTTCTATTATCTTTTGGGATGCTTCTACCTTTGCATTCAATCTCATCACTTCATAATCAAGTTGCTCTCGTTCTTCCCGTATCATATCCTTGTCCTTTGAAACCTTGCCGAGGTCCTCTTTTAGAACTTGTATTTGTTTTAAACATCTCTGCAAGTCACCTTCTAAACCACTTACTATCTCATTCTTTTTTCCAAGCTGAAATTCCAAATCTGCCACCTTGTGGTTTGCAGTGCCAAGCAGATGTTGCATCTTTTTGATTTCAGCCTTGGAAAGCTCTCGATTCTTCAGAAACATTGCAACATCGTCTTGTAGCTGCTCCACTTCAAGAACTCTTGAACAAAGTTTTTCTCTCACAAGTCTGGTAATCAAAGTTTGGGCTTTAAGCTCATCTTGCAGTTCACTTAACTGCCAATACTGGTCCTCCAACTGCCCAGCTGAATCTTTCCTCCAATTCACTTTTTGTCCTTGGGCTTCATTGCAAGCATATTGGGTGACTTTTTTCAAAATACCCTTTACCATATTGACACTGTCCTTGAAAAGATAAGATTTTTTTTCCAACATCTGCACATCCATTTCATTTTCATTAACCACTATAGCATTAGTTTTATTTTGTCCATTGACCAGTCCAGCATTACTTTTATATTTCAAGGTTTCGAGTAGCTTAGTACAGAGCAGCCTATTTTCATCAAACAGTAACAATGACCGAGTCTGCATCTCATCAAGCCAAGGACATAGCTCTTGGACTAACTTCATTAAACCATGCAAGCCATTGCCAATACTATTCTCTCTTCTGCCTCCGAGTCTAGACCCTTGAAGGCCATCAGTATTCTTCTCCTTTCTTAAACGTTCATGATAACTTTGAGAGCTCTCACAGTCGGCTAGTTTATCCTTGCAGAGAGAATGCTGATCTGCACTGCCACTCACCCTGATCAGTTTTTCTTGTTGAAGCTTGGCTGCCATGTGGTCGTTAATATCTTCCTTTAGCCCAGGATTCCATAATGGTCTGTTTATAGCCCTTTCACGATCTTTAAACAACCATTGAAGCCTTGAATATGATTTCTTTAAACCATAGCTTTCCCTTTCTTCATCATAACATCTTTTGATTGACTGTAGAGTATCATTTGCTTTCTCGGTTCCTATTCCTGATTCTTTCAAAGCCTGTCTTAGTTGTGCAATTTCATTGACAGAGTCCTTTAATTTTATGTTGAGCCTATCCCTGTAATGCTCAGACTCTGTCAGCTGACTTTTTAAATTGGCTTCCTTGTTTTTCATATCTAAAACTTCTCTTTGCAAAGCAACATTCTGCACTTCAAGATCCCTGATTCTGTCCCTCAATCGCCTTTCACCGAACTTGATCTTCTCTTGCTTATTTGCACACTCACTTGACCTCCTATTCAACTCTTTCTGTAAACTTGACTGCAATTCATCCTTCTCTTTCTGAATCACCATAAAAGCTTCATTGGCAACATATTTTTCAGTCATTCGATTTCTGATTTCACAGGATAAATCAAGAGCTAAATTCCTCTTCTCCTCCAGCAACGTCTTCACCTTTTGCTGCAGTGTCTCTACAGCAACAAAAATAGATTCTGCCCTCTTACGACCCATTTCTCCCTTTCCACCACCTGCACCATCATATGATGCTTTTGTTAATTCCATCTCCTCCGACAACAGCGACTGAGCTAGTTCCTCTGCTGCTCTTGCTTTGTTTTCCAACTCTTCTCCATCAATAAATGTATATGGAGCAACATTTTCATACAAGGCTTCAACCCACATGGTTTTAAGCTTTTGTCTATCATCCTCTTCCTCTGTATTTTGCCTCAAATTCAATGACTCGGAAGATTCTGTTTCTGTTTCTTCTTCTTCACTGGTCCAACAATGGTGTTTCACAAGCGATGCTGCTGATGATGGAATAAGTTGTTCAAACACAATCTTTTTATCTTCAACAAGATCGCCATCTCTGCTAATATCTGTAACAAAAGAAAAATGATCCTCTCCATCGCTGGGCAAAGGAGTAACTCTTCCTCTTAATGGCGAACAGCTTCCGCTAGCACTATCCGACATATTTCCTTCACTAGTTGGATTTGGTACTGTGAAACTCGGTTTACTTGAACAAGATCGCTTCGGTTTCCATCCAAAAATCCCCAACATTTTGCACTATTTTTCAAAAACTCACTTCAACGACAAGTTGTGGAAATTGTTAAAAAATCGGCTTCTTTGACGAAATAATTGCTGAAATCGTTGTTGAATAATTTCCTTATTTATATAATATTTTATACAAGGTTTGATGACTAACCAAGTGATTTATTTAGTTATGATCAAATAAAGTTATGATCAAATAAACCACTTCCATAAACATTATTATTAATTATAATTATATAAATATAATAATTACTATTTATAATTACCTAATTAGGCATGGTTTATATTGGAATTGGGCTTGGGGATTTTCAAATCTTTAAATTGTGGATGGTGGAAATTTGATAATGTGGGAATATTTTTCTTCTAATACATGATCGAATGGATGGAATAGAAAGTTTGCCAAGTTTTTCAGTTTCATAAGTTAATTCCTAATTTTAATTTATTAAATAATAATTTGCGAACCCTTAGTTTGTGTTACAATGACTTGGTTATGAATAGTGTCTACACTAAACATTTTAGCTTCATAAAAATAATAAAATATAATCATTTTGTTGCACAAACTTCTTCCATTGACATTCCCCTTGGCTACGCATTATGTTCCAATCCATTCAACTCTCCGTTCGTTTGAGCAATCAATTCGAATGTGGGGGTCGTTAAACACCAATCCCTACTTGTTTTCAACTCTTACTTCCACCCAAGAAGTAAGGGGTGAAAGCATGTGGGGATTCAAATACACACTTTCACCCCTACCCTCAATCCATCCACCAAGTGGTAGAAGTAAGGGATAAAGTGTGTATTAAAAAATGCACACTTGCAACCTTCAACCCTAACTTAGGTGGAAGTAATGGTTGAAAGCACACTTTCAAAGCCCTCCCCACAATCCACAAAAAGGAACTCACCCCCACTCTAGGTGGGGGTAGGTGGGTTGCACATTTTCAAACCCCACCCTTGCTCAATGCACACTTTCACCTATTGTCCCCACCTAACACACTTTCATTCCAACCCCATCCTCACAAGGTGGTGGTAGAGAATGAAAGTGTGTATATTTCCACCCCCCAACCCCACTCAATGAACACTTCCACTCTCCAGCCCCAACCCCACTAGAAAGGGAGCAAGGGATGAAAGTGTGTATTAAGTACAAGGTGGGGATGAAATTGTACATGCTTTAACCATTCACCCGCACTCATAGGACACTTTAAATGGGATGTGGACATTGAAAGTATGCTCACTTTCACCCCTGAGCTACGCTCAATGCACACTTTCAACTCCCAGCGTCGTGTAAGTTTAAGAGAGAGAGAAAGAGAGAGAGAGAGAGAGAGTTTATCTATAGACATAAGGAAAAACAACATTTCAGACCCATATTTATGGTCTAGGAACATAAACAAAAACAATATTTAGGCTTGTTGTCGTGCAAAGTTTCTAGGCAGGATGCAACAACAAGGCCCTAAATATGTTTCTAGCATAATGGTCAAGGCACAAGATTATAGACAATCATGCATACCCTAAACAAACAATCATTGCCCTACAAATATAATGTTGGGGCACCAATATACAATGTTGTGCACTAAAGGTAGGTCTCCATACCTTAACTATGGTGGGGATGAAAAGTGGGGCCTTAGGCCCGAGAGATAATTTTAGTGTGCATGGCTATACAAGAGTCTTAAACCATCATACACACATATATAAGAAATCTTCAGCCTAAGAACATAATATGGGCATCATTTTGAGGTTATTATTCCAAGATCAACATTAAGGCTAGAATTAAGAGTTATGGTTTGGGGCCAAAAATAAAATACATGGCCTTATACATTGCTTCTAAAGCCATGGGTTATATATATATTTCCATAAAAAACCTTGATTCTATGACTTCTAAATTAAATTATATATGAAAAATCCTTACTTCTAAGGCCTATAAATTTTACATATTACCCCCACAACACCACACAAGTCATATAGATGGAATGTTTGGCCTACATGTGAGATATTCAAATCATTTCGAGAGTTTATGTACCAAAGATGGATCTTGGGACCCTAAATATAATCTGATGATGAAAATTGATAACAAATTACTTGTATGACTTGCTGGTCATGCACATAGTCCCAAAACATATAATATGAACCCAATATTTTTTTCAAAGGGAGGCGCGGGGGGGGGGGCGGCGAGTCCCCTGCAGAAGCTTTTATTAGGCCCAATTGTACAATATATACATCAACAGTCACATCAAATCACATTTTTACTCCGGTATATAGCTGCACTATGATAGCCACGCAGCGTCACATTGATGGGAGTCGATCGCGGGCGAGGTGCGAGAAAGCCGACAACCCCCATTGTGCAAACCATGCACTCATATGCAATATGAACCCAATATATGTAATATGGAATCTTTGACTTATAAATAAAATATTAACATTATTTTGAAATATTTTGCATTAAGAATACTAGAAATAAGCCTCGAGACCTTAGGCATGGTTTAGGAATGGAAAAAGCTAAATTACTTTTATAAAATATGAATCATGTATAGACTTTGAAATACTACGAATACTCAATATGAAGATTCTTTGACTTGCCAATGGAATATAAACATTATTTAAAAAAAATGCCATACTACGAATACTCAATATGAAGATTCTTTGACTTGCTAATGGAATATAAACATGGTTTAAAAAATTGCCATTTAAATAATTAGATATAAACGTCTTTTAATAATTTTACTACATAATGTTAAGCTCCATTAATTTTTTTACCAACTGTTGAATTATGGAAGTAAACTGTAGTCTTTCCTTAATTTCTGGAAACCAACTGCAGTAATTTCCTTAAATTAAGGAAATCAACTGCAGTTAATTAATTTTCTTGTTGGGAGCCTCTGAAGTGGTCCATTACTCCATCTGGAGTTCTCTACCTTGATCTATGGAACACCTGACACATAGCGATCAAAAGCTTGATGGAAGGTTGGCTATAAATTTATCTGTTTGGTCCCCAAGCTAGCATCTCAATCCCCTTCAGTTTTGCACCATCAAGTGAGAGAGCAAAGCTTGAAAGTGCCTTATATTTTATGTGTTCTTTTATTTTCTGCTTGCATGAGGAGTAAACAGTGATTGCCAGCGTATCAAATGCCAGTGCAACAACTATGGTTGTTTCCCTTCATTGTCGACAACCATGGTGTGTTTAATTCGTAGTTGAGGTTTGGTGACATATACTTGATTTGGCACCATCGAGGAGTCTTGTCCACTGTCTATGCTCTTTTTATATCATGACCCCGATTTTGAGTAAAATATTCTTGGCCATTAATTAAGTGGGTTTGATTTTCCATTTCGGTTCTGCGTTTATGCAAGTTCTGTAATATGACTTTATCTCATAGTTATTCACCTTGCTATGTGTTACGTAATGCAAATTTATGTTAATAAACTTTCTTTCCTCGAAGCGTTCTCTATTTTCAACCTGCATCCAAAGTGCAACCTCTTACGACAACGTAAGTTTCTTTTTCCCGCTTTCAAGCTGTAGAAATCCTGCAGTGAAGGAGTTTAGAAGAAGCTGGAGCGTTGTTTTCAGTAAAGAAAGGAAGTGGACTGCGAAGCATAACATGGAAGTTTAGTTTACAGCCAGAGCAACACCAATGGCCGGAGGTATTTATCTTGGGCATTAAAGTTTCATTTTCAAACTCTTTAAAGTATTTAATTCCGCTTTAAGTTTAGATTTAGCATTGTTGAAATTTGATTGTTAATTAGAAGAATCGTTATTTCAACTATCATTTGGTATCAGAGCGTTCATTTATCTCTGCCTTGGTGTGTTCTGCGTATCAAATCACTTTGTTATGTGAACGAAAATTACAGTCCATGCTCATAATTTTTTCGTGATGATTTTTATTATGGTTAGTTACGTGTAGCCCTGGATAGTAAGTTTGGGATAGGTTATGGTTATCACCATATACTTATATATCCATCACGTGATTTAAACCTTTACCACATACGTTGCCATGGGATAAGGTTTATGTTTTTTTTTTTTGGTTTATGTGCGGTGTGGGTTGGCACCATATATGGTGTATGCATATATATACCCTTTAACCATATTATTAGTTGATTCAATTTTTATGGGATATTTTTTTTTTAAATAACTTTTTAATTAGTGTATATTTTAATTTTCGTCTTGGTTTTCCTGGTCTCCATGAAGTTTTTGTGGACTAAGAACAATACATTTCTCCAAAATATCAACTATTTTAATTTTAATTTTATTTATCTTGTGAGAGAATAGCTTGTTTGCTTGTCTATGTTGTTTGTTTTATAAACTTACAGATGGAGCCTAAAGTCAAGCCAGCGAGTCTTCGAACAGCATTTGCTATGCAAGTGCAAAGTAGATCAATGCCGCTTTAGTCTATCTCCGGGTTTTGTTTATAAACCAAACAATTGATTTGCAGTGATTTATGGTAATGCTGACTACTTTAACTTTAATTTTAATTTTATTTTGTGAGGAATTATTACCGTGATTTACCATAATGCTCACATTTATGGCAGTTTTTACAACAAACAGCGATATCTGAGGCTCTCATGTCTTCCGACGCTGAAACGTTGAATGGTAGGCTTGCGATGGTGGGCCTTCTGGCGCTGGCCCTCACTGAGTTCTTTAAAGGCGGGCCGCTTGTTTGAGAAACCTCTCTTTGGGTCTCCTCATTTCTGCTTCTAATATTGGTAAAACTGTTAGTGTGACTGAAAATTAGATTTCATCGTATTTTAAAATCATGACATGTTTAAAAGATGATGTTTTAGCCACAGGTATGACAGATTAAATAAAGAAAATTATATTTTAGACTTTCCACTCTGTGGTAGGATGTTTTTGGACTTGCTGTTGCAGGGGTTTTAAATTCAATTAAAGTTAAAAAATAAAAAATAAAAAATTAATTTGTTGAATATATAAATAAAATTAATTATAATTTCCATCATTCCATAAAAAGATATCTGAAATCTTATTCAAATAAAGTTATATCTAAACATGAGGTAGTATCGTTTTAATATCATTAACATTTATAAGTTAAAAACACTATTAAAATTTATAAATAAAAGCTTTAAAATATATTAAATATTATATTTTTTTCCTTAAATTATTAGTATAAGTTTTGACTTCAGAGTCATGAAAGTAACATATAAATGGTTACATTAACGATTTTCTTTTACCTATCATAGATTTGGTTAATGCACACAAACTTGGTAAAGTCTTTTTACAAATCATTGAGCAGGAGTTTGATGTTTTGCAAATAACTTTGGGAGTTTTAACAACAAGTGGTAAGGTTTAATATCGGGATTTTAGCATTGAATCATGATTTGATTATTGATTATTGAATCCCAGATTTATGTGATAGTTGAAATAACGATTCTTCTAATTAACAATCAAATTTTAACAATGCTAAATCTGAACTTAACGCGGAATTAAATACTTTAAAGAGTCTGAAAATGAAACTTTAATGCCTAAGATAAATACCTCTGGCCATTGGTGTTGCTCTTGCTGTAAACCAAACTTCCCTATTATGCTTTCGCAGTCCACTTCCTTTCTTGACTGAAAACAACGCTCCAGCTTCTTCTAAACTCCTTCACTGCAGGATTTCTACAGCTTGAAAGCGGGAAAAAGAAACTTACGTTGTCATAAGAGGTTGCACTTTGGATGCAAGTTGAAAATAGAAAACAGTTGGAGGAAAGAAAGTTTATTAACATAAATGTGCATTACGTAACACATAGCAAGGTGAATAACTATGAGATAAAGTCATATTACATAACTTGCATAGACGCAGAACCGAAATGGAAAATCAAACCCACTTTAATGGCCAAGAATATTTTACTCAGAAGCGAGGTCACGGTATAAAAAGAGCATAGACAATGGACAAGACTCCTCGATGGTGCCAAATCAAGTATATGTCACCAAACCTCAAGTACGAATTAAACACACCACGGCTGTCGACAATGAAGGGAAACAACCACAATTGTTGCACTAGCATTTGATACGTCGGTAATCACTGTTTACTCCTCATGCAAGCATAACAAATCTATAGGCTACCTGGCATGCGAACAGACTGAGTCTCGAAGATCAAAACTTACAGACTCCTATACTGATCCGACCACTTTAGGTTCACACCAGCATCAAGGCGAAAGTTGCAGAAACGAAAGTTGCAGAAACCAATCAGTGGGCAAAAGTTGTAGAAACATAACCAGAATGATTCTATTCATATATGGCTGTGAGCATTACAAAGGGATCTTTTTCCTCAGATAGATTATTGCAGCATTTAGTAGATATGAGTTAGCCGAAGCATAACAAATCTACAGGCTACCTGGCATGCGAACAGACTGAGTCTCGAAGATCAAAACTTACAGACTCCTATACTGATCCGGCCACTTTAGGTTCACACTAGCGTCAAGCACTGACGCACAGGCTTCTCGAATCACCTAGAGACTTTGAACTCGGCTCGTGTTGCAAGTAGATAAGACATTATGTCCGCAGATGCAGAGCAAGAGCAAAATTCGACTCAGACTACTTGACTCTAAGACTCTTAATTTCCGAATGCCCCCTTCTCCTGTCAATGCTAGTATTTATAGTCTCTTAGTAGGTAAACCGGTTGAAATTTTTACCGGAAACCTGCGACAGGAGGAATCTCCTTTTGGTATGAATATCACGAAGGAAATCATATCCAAAGGACTAACAGTAAAAGATTCGGGCAAGTGGGTACTACCACCTGTTATCTCACCCCTTAAAGGCAGTGCCATGTGGGGACCGAATCTGACAGAGACAAGAGTGCATGAACAATAGACATGACAGCCGGAATCTAGGACATCAACTCAAAATAATTACACAGTGGCTATTTTTTAAATAAAACCCACGAAAAAGTAGAATATGACTAATTGACAAGATGGCTGGAATCTAGGCCATCGGCTTATTATAATTACAAAGTGGATATTTTAAAGAAAAACCAATGGAAACTAGAAATGTACATGATATCAGATGAGTGATCATATACATCAATCACTATTATATTGCCATTCTTCTGAATCAATATATGCTCTTTCGGCTTCAGCCATCTCTAAAAGTTGGTCTATGTTAGGAGCAAATATATCATTTGGCAAGGAATCGTCAAGCCATGGAGGTGCTACTTCCAAAAAAAAACAGAAAAATGGAAAATGGAATACATTTGCTGGTCTCGTCCTGGGATCTGTAGAAATTTCTCCATGGAAGCTGACCTTCAAACTGAATGATGGTTCATCTTGCTGACTATCTGGCAGGGCTACTTCTGTTTCAGTATGAAGAAATTCAAACTCTATAGTGTAGTCATATTGGGAAGCAATATGAATTTCCCACATTAAAGTGCTAATGGTTTCCCGGAAATTAAAATTGCAAATATGCTCACTCCTAGGCATATACTTGAACATAAACAACTTAAACCAGGGACTCCACCAATTATTTCCACTATCTAACTGTGTTGCATATGCAATGACTCTAACATAACCCTGTATTTTGGCCCTCTGATGGATGGAGAAATAATCTTGCCATGTCCAGTCTGTATTTTGGATAAAACCAAGACAGATAGGAACTGGGCCTCTAGACAATGAACAATAGACACGCCATGGCCTTTCTCTATAAGGTGACTCACTAAGGTAAGCTAGCATGCCAGACTTTGAATCAAACCACTTCGGCAAAATGATTGGGATGACTTCGACTGGTAATGATTTGACTCTTAAAACAAAACAATCCCAACAGAATTCATATTCACACAGACTACAGATCGAGATTGAACAAATTTTTGACTGACAGACACTAGACTAGACTGGACTTTTACTCGAAGAACTTTCTCCTTTGTACAGGGGTATGAACATCTTGATGTCTTTGATTTCTGGATCTCCTTCTCTTGTCAACATGTCTGCTAAGTAGTTTTCATCACCTGATTTGTAGACGATGTCAAAATCAAATCCTTCTAGCCACAGAGCCCAAATTAGAATCCTGGTATTTCCTTGTTCTAACATTTTTTTGTTAGACAAAATGCCTTTCATGCACTTCAGATCAGTTCTAACCAAAAACCTGACACTCTTCAAGAACAACCTGAATCTTTGGATTCATCTTTTGACAACAAGTATTTCTTTGTGGGAGGATGGATACTTGACCTCTGTGTTATCAAAAGTGCCAGAGGCATATGCCCAAACAAGTTCCTTTTTTCCATGTTTATGTAACAATGCTACAGCCCATGTATGATCAAATGCATCTGTTTCAAGAATGAATGGGAGATTAGTAATAGGCAGTCTTAATTTAGGAAGTTCTCTAATTTTGCTTTTTATGTTTCTTACTGCTATAGTCATTTCATTGGACCATCCAATTTTTTCTTTCCTCAGTCTTTTCTACAAAATCTTAGTACCTTCAGATTGCTTTTCATAGAACTGCCGGATGTAAATTAAGCAACCTAAAAATCTCTGAAGCATCTTTTCATCAAGGAGAATATAAGGGAACTTTAAAAGATGGAGAAGGACATGAGGCTGGAGCTCGATATGACCCTGTTCTATATGCAATCCTAAGTAGTCTATTCTGACTTTTCCAATCTGAAATTTTTCTTCTGAGCCAAATAGAACTAAACCATGCTTGTATACCATTTCATAAAAATTTTCTAAGTGCATCTTGTGAGTATTTACATCCTTGCTGAACACAAGCAAATCATCAATATATACAATTACATATTCTACCCCTCCAAAAATATCTTCCATCCTTTTTTGAAATTCAGAGGGAGCATTTTTTAATCCAAATGGCATGACTGTCCATTGATATTGGCCATGGGGAACCGTGACGACTGTTTTATACCTGTCTTCTGGAAGAATGCCAATTTGCCAAAACCCACTTTTAAGATCAAATTTGCTGAAAACATTGGCATTAGATATTTTAGCAAGCAACAATTCTTTATTGGGAAGAGGATACCTGATAGGCATGAGAGCCTCATTCAATATTTTGTAATTAATTACCAACCTCTTCTTGCCATGTTTTTTCTCACTATGTTTGTTGACATAGAAAGTTGGGCAGGCCCATGGACTTTTGCAAGGTTCAATCAGATTTTGTTCAAGCAGTTGTTGAATTTCTTGTTTGCACAAGGCTTGTTCAATAGGAGACATATGATTAGCACTTGCTTTCTATGCTTTAGGAACATACCCTTCTTTATAAGGTAATGCTACAAAATATTTTTCCCTGGTCCAGAAAGCATCTGGCCTGCTTGCTGTGCAATCTTGGTGTAGCTTATCTGAGATTGTCTGTAATGCCTTTTGCCCATGTATTTTTGCATGGTTGACAATTTTTTGAATCTTTGTAAGGTTATGCATAGTGTCCTGCAAATTATCTTCTTCACTGGGATTGACCTTAAGCTGGTACTCATTCTTTGCAGGAATCATGACTGGTCCTTCATTAGTGGTAAATGTAACAGAATCTTTTCCAAAGGTAACTGGGAGGAATCTTTTCAAAATTTCTTGTCCTAACAAGACATCTGAGCCTGTATCAAAACTGTACAATGTAACATAAGTCTGTACATGATTCAAATATACTGGAAAATCAGGGGATATATAGTTAATCTCCATCAATTCTTTATTTACAGCTCTGAAGGACAGTGTTTGGTCAATTTAGTGATGTCTAAATTGCAACTTTTAAATGTCAACCCAGGGCTCGTAAGCTAATGAAGTGAGGTGTACTGTATGTACTTAGGCAACTGTTTCTTAAGCTTTTGTCGTTTTTAACTT
>APFE030226813.1:108255-177874 GCA_000404065.3 Pinus taeda | reverse complement strand
AATCATAATATACATATCACATAAAAAAAAATATGTAAATAGTAGTTATAAGTTAGAATCTATTTTTCCTTATAAATTAAAATAATGATTTCATAATCATATTTAATTTTAATTAATAAGAACATGAAAACGTTAATACTTACAATATAACAATATTTTTAACCATGGATATTCAGGCAGAGTATATTGTAAATGTTATTAACTTGTAAATAGGTTTTGTTACAATACCATGGGCCAATACTATGTGTCGTCAATATCACATGCAAAAAAACCATTTCTCAATTCACAATCAGCATATTTTATAGATTTTTTATTTTAATTTAATTTTATAACATTTTTTAGTTAAATCTAAAATGAATATTATATTAATTTTTTATATAATCTAAAAACCCTCTTCCATTAAGGGTATATAAAATAAATAGTAATTATAAATTAAGATCTATTTTACCATATAAATTAAAATAAGTAACCATATTGAAATTTCATTAAGAAGCACATAAAAACTTAATACTTAACCACATATCTTATGACTCATCAATACTATATATCCAAACAATATCATCACATTTTACAACCAAAATTATTTATAACTATTTGTCCAATTTAATTATAGTACATTTTTAAGCTAATCAAAGTTATTTTTGTATCAATTTCCAAAAACATAGCGTCCATTATAAATGAACTGTGTTTGGGAGCTCAGTGGCCTCTAAATAATGCAGTCATCTCAGAGATATTTGGTATCAAGTATTATGCCACTCTTTATAATTTTGGAGCGGTTTCGAGCCCCTTGGGAGTTTATCTTCTGTCTGTTAGAGGTGTGGGGCACATGTATGACCAAGAGGCAAGAAAACAGACGATAGAGATTCTGAAAAGGTTGTTACCAGAAGGAATAGTGTTGACATGGGAGTCTGCTGAAACCAGTCGTAGATCTAGAATACTTTTGAAACCTGGAATGTTGGGCATGCATGTGGACTCAGATGGGGCACTAATTGATGAAAGAGAAGAATATGGAACATCTTCGTCAGCATCCAGTCACTCATCTGAAGATGTGAATTGTGATGGTGTGCAAGAAAATATGAGTGATTTTGAATAATTGTTAAGACATATTATATAACTGATGTATGCATCATATCTTCAAATAAAATTAATGTTTTCCATATGTTGTTAAATGAGAAGTTATGAAGCATTTTTATGTTGTTGGATTATGTCTTAAGTATGATAAATTTTATTGTTTAAATATCTACAATGCAATATCAAATTAGAGATATAATGTCTGTTTTATTCAGTATACAAATAAAGAATTTTGATTTCATTGAGTGATATACTTTGTTCATAATGTCATGGTTTTTTAATTTTATAGTTGAAAAAATTTCAATTTCTTTTGTATCTAGCATGGTGTGGTTGAAAACATGTTAAATTTATACTTAGGAAAGAAAAATGATAATTCTACCAGAAACATTAATGTGTTTTTTCCTTAAAAATTAACTTTGTTTGAGACATAAAAAATTGGTTTTATTAGCATTTTTTAAAAACTTTGAAAATTGACCCTAAAAAAAAAAACGTTATTCCAGTAGCATCACTTTCGTTTTGAAGCTATAATTTGCACGAAAATTTCGTAGTAAATTTCGTAGTCACCGCCATTTTTAAAACACGTTCAAAATTGGCACCTAAAAAAAAAAACATCGTTCCAGTATACACACTTTTCGTTTTTAGCACTGTTTTTGATGTTTTTTTGGAGTTTTTGGGCCAGAGTTCCCGTTTTGAGTTTATAGTTCCCGTTTCAAAGTTTACATTGTTGAATACATCTGCATGTTGTAAAGAACAGGAACAGGTCAATCATCAACACATGAAAACATAAGACATTAATAACGGAGTTTGTCCAGGAAGGACTACGTCTCCGGGCCTCGATGTCAAGATGGTGTAGGCTGCTGCATTAAGTGTTGTCAATAGTGATGATGTACACAAGAGATGATCTTGCCATCATGCAAGGAAAATTCCCTCACGCAAGAGTGGCTCTAAGAGATGTTCCACTACAGGAACTCTCAGTCAAAATACTTCTATTAGTATGATGCAAAACTCATGCACGATGAGCATCCCGCCAACATGGCATAAAAGGGATCTCAAAACAAACATGAATGGGGACACATGAGTATCCCCTCAACATACAACAAAAGGATCTCAAAACACAACATGATGAGTCATGACAACAAGTACATCACATAGGCGATTCCACATCACATCAAGAAGGAATCATAAAAATAAGTAAGAAATAGGATCCCACATCAAACATCAATCAAGGACCTGTGCAACACAATCCATAGCAAAAGAAGTACATGAACACTGCATATACCTCACAACCAAGGGTCATCTGAAGAAGCGAACGTAAAACTGCTGACGCTATTCAGACCATCAATCACACGACATCAATCACATGACTACTCGCACATGGATGTTGACACCTGCACTCCACTTAGAAAAGTGGCTGAAGAATAAAATTAGAGAATGAGAATCTGAAGGCCCCATCAGATTTGTGATGTCGAATAGTGCAAAATCGATTGTCCAATTTTTCAATTCTAAGAAGTTGATAATCTGGGACTCAAGGAATCTGTCAGATTCCCCATATATTCCTCAAAGATTGTGCTTCATGGGTGGACTGAAAATCTACAACTCCAAAGGAAAATCTGACTTTTCCATTGCGATCCATGTAGAAAACCATGAAAAACAACTATAGGCTTGACTATATTCCGACATGGAGAAAAATTACCTCCACGGGAAAATTGCAAGGATCATGGTTCCACTCCCTGTTTTTGCAGCAATCATGGTTCCACCCTCATACAGAAAATGGCTGAAAAGCAGAACTCTGATGGAGACACGGATAGCGCCATTGCATTTGGGGCGTCAAGAAGCGCTGAAACCATATAAAATTTGTCAAAATCTAACAAAGTGAAATTTCACCCCTCCTACAAAACTCTACGTCGAACTATGTGCCAAGATTCTGCCTCCTCTATCTCGAAATCCATGCCTACTCCTGGTTCCTACATCTGTCTTGTGCATTGAAAAAGCTAGGTTCTTTTAAAAGTTTTCTGGCGGATTACCCAATGAAACGGTTTAGGTGGATTAGTATAATGGGTAAATGGTTGAGGAGGGGTCTGGTGGTCAAACTCCACCCCTCATTTTAATACATTATTGTTTCTTTTTAACAACCGCAACGTATTTTTACTGGGGGTCAAGTCCGCATTGGGCGGCCCGCCCCTTAAACCCCGTAACAATCTTAATGGGCATTGTATTAAATTGGGTACGTCGTTAGAACATATGGTGTATTAATGTTTGGGTGATTTTCTTGTTAAGAGGGATGGTTGGTACATGGTACATGGTTCAACGTGGGGCCGCCGCGTGGGCAAGGCCGGCCCTCCCGCCAGTCGTGGGTTCAACTCCCACTGGCCCCGTTTCATATGGGGACAACGTTAGTGTTTTGTGGGTATGGGCCGGGTCCACCGAAGGTGGCCCGCACCCACCCCATATTAATATGGTGTAATATAGTTACGGATGGAGGAGGGTTTTGCGGGGTCATGGCTGTCGACCCAACAGTTGAATTTTAAATGGTTTGTGTGGTTGGTTGCAGTTAGGCCAATGGGGCTCATGGCCCGTTGGCCTTATAAAAATAACTTTTTTGTTACGAAATGGTTTTGGGGGTGGCGGGGGTGGTGGCCCGCCACCTCATTCATATATTTTTTTAATTTCCATTTAAAATAGGAGGAGATTTTCAAAACTTTTGAAAATGAGGGATACTGGGAAAATTAACGAGGCTGTAATTTCGACCGATTTCGGGAGCTAGGTTTCATGCCTGAGGGTCAACCAAATTGTAGAACACTTAAATCTGGCCCACAACCCAACTTTGACCAAAACTTTGACTGGCTCGTTCTCCCTCATACGAGATTAGATTGACAAACCGTTTTCACCTCCTTGATCAGGACGACGAGATCTACACTCTGGTCCTGATTCGACATCATTATAAACACTTTGATTTTTAGGTGTTCATAAACCCTCTTTGTCCTGTGTGTCTCCGGAGCCACCTAGATCAATCCTCCCCACTGAGGAGCTTTTGGTCCTCCAGAAACATGAAAATAATCTGTAGCTTCTCTGTACCTTGTCTGCATCACAAGCAAGGTCTCGCTTCTATCTCCTTCACCTTTGCTCTTTGAAGCCTTAAGCGACGAGCCGACACCTGCTACCTCTGCAACCTGTGGTACATTGTTTTGCAAATTCCATGCTTGACTTTTATGACCAACTAATGACCGAAACGTCCCACACTTGCCACAAGTTTATGACACATACTAGGTGGTCAAGTTTACATCAAGATGGACACAAGACCTCAGCTATGACAATAAGTCCAACCTATCATTGTTGCTTCAACAAGTGATGGAAAACACATCATCACTGCATCACATGATCTACAAACATAAGACCAAACACTATTGTTTTGACAAGTGATGGAAACATAACATCACTTTCACAATTTAAAATGCAACACCAAATAAGACCAGGCATCATTGTTGTTGAACAAGTGATGGAAAGAAAATCATCACTTTTACATTTTAAAATGCAACAAATGATTCACAAAAGCACGACCATGAAACGACAACATGTCTATAAAGCATTTTTCACTTATCAATGTGAATGGGTCGCTTACTTGTGGTGGCTTGGCTTAACCTAGTTCATGCACTGGCACTTTGTATTTAAGGTGTTGCTCTAAATGGAGCCTCCAATAAGTGGCCCTTTGATGGCCACTTCTATCCCAATGGCTGCAGTAGGTTTTCTTCCTCCATATTTGCATAACCTTTTTCTTTTCATTCTGTTGAGAGGGTCTTTCACGCCTCATCCTTTTGTATGCTACCATTCTTTTCCAACACTTAGAAAGTGTATGGTTATGTAATCCACAAAAGGTGCATGTCTTTTGATGCCATATTTTACGTTCATCATTAACAACCTAATTACAATCAAAATGAAAATTTGAATGTCGAAATTGGTTATACCTTTCCTTTTCATCTCTGGTGTAAGTATGGCGATGGGAGCTTGCCTCAGATCTTTCCTTGCCATGGAAACTTCCATGGGATGATGGGGATGTGTTCCCATCATTCTCTTTCCTTGACAATTTCGACGATGTCTCGAAAGAATTTGACACCTTCGAGCATTCACCTTTGATGTATCTCGAGCCTGCAAATTGAGGACTCTACACATCCTCCAATGGTTGAGTTATGCATTGGTTATTAATACCAAGTTTTTCTTCCTTCTAGTGCCTCATCCTTGTAAGGAGCCTCATGATTGTCCCTGTAATTGGGATCTCCACATCTCCAACAGAAATCATAATATGTGACGACGAAACTGAAAGGAAATTAACATCTTTTACCTCCTCTATTGGCTTGGAAAGCACTGATGAGGGCTACTCATCATCTGTTGTTGGTGGTTCGCTAATTATCATGGCACATTCCCCAACTTTCTTTCTGACATACCCAATTCCTGTTCGACATGATAATTCCTCTACTTTGATGGGGTTGATAATTCCTTGGCCATTGACACCCAAGCCTTTTCCTTCATACCCCATTCTATTCAATATTTTGGAGCCAATTCCCATGGTATGATTTTCGAAAACAATAAAATCATCATCACGACATATACATGAATTCAAAGAAATACTTTTTACCTCACATGGGTCATGTTGCAACATTTCCAAGGCCTTGTCCTTTGCTTGCAGATGTCGTAGCAAACTTTGCTTTTCTTCTTTCTCTTCATGTACACGCATCTTCAATTCAGCATTCTCTGTTTGAAGATTATGTTTGTTGTGCTTCAGTTCTTCCAGAGCCTCTTCTGTGGCTTGCAATTGAAGCTGCAATTGCTCATTTTCCTCTCTCCTTCTGTAGAGTTTCATACATTATATCTACCCTTTTGGAAATTTCGAGCATGGTCTCGTACATCGCTTTTTCATCCTCTATCATTACACGTTCCATTGTTCACGATGCAATTCACACCAACGCAAAGATCGCTCTGATACCACTTGATCCAAGTCTCGGTGTGACAAAGGACCCTTCCAAGACCTTTACTTTCGTGATGTGTTAAATTGTATTTTTAAAAGAACACTAATGAATACATCTGCCTGTTGTAAAAAAGAGGAACATATCAATCATCAACACATGAAAACATAAGATGTTGATAACAAAGTTCGTCCAGGAGGGACTACGTCTCAGGGCCTCGGTGTCAAGATGGTGTAGGCCACTGCATAAAGTGTTGTCAATAATGATGATGTACACAAGAAATGATGTCGCAATCATACAAGAAAAATGTGCTCACACAGGAGTGGCTCTAAGAGATGTTCCACTACAGGAACTCTCAATCAAAAGACTCCTATCAGTATGACACAAAACTCATGCCTGATGAGCATCCCGCAAACATGGCATAAAAGGGATCTCAAAACAAACATTCATTGCAACACATGAGTCTCCCATCAATATACAACAAAGGGATCTCAAAACACAACATGATGAGTCATGACAACAAGTACATCACTTAGGCGATTCCACGTCACATTAAGCAGGATTCATAAAAATGAGTAAGAAAGAGGATCCCACATCAAACATCAATCAAGGAACTATGCAACACAATGCATAGCAAAAGAAGTACATGAACACTGCATATACCCCACAACCAAGAGCCATCTGAAGAAGCGGATATCAAACTGCTGACGCTGTTCAGACCATCGATATCACGACATCAATTGCATGACTGCTTGCACATGGATGTTGACACCTGCATTCCACTTAGAAAAGCCACTGAAGAATAGAATGAGAGAATGAGAAATCTGATCGCACCATCAAGTTTATCATGTCGAATAGTGAAAAATCAACTATCCACTTTTTGAATTCTGAGAAGTTGAGAATGTGGGGCTCATGGAATCTTTTAGATTCCCCCTAGATTCCTCAAAGATTATACTACATGGGTGGACTGGAAATATACAACTCCAAAGGCAAATCTGACTTTTCCATTGCGATCCCTGTGGAAAACCATGAAAAACGACTATAAACTTGACTATATTCTGAAATGGAGAAAAATTACCTCCTTAGGAAAATTGCAAGGATCATGGTTCCACTCCCTATTTTTGCAGCAATCATGGTTCCACCCTCATACTAAAAATGGCCAAGAAATGCAGAACTATGATGGAGACCCGAACATCGACATTGCGTTTTTTGCGTCGAGAAGTCTTGAAACCATATAAAATTTGTCAAAGTCTGACAAAGTGAAATTTCACCCCTCCTGCAAAAGGCTGCCTCGAACTACATGCCAAGATTCTACCTGCTCTGTCTCGAAATCCATGCCCGCTTCTGGTTCCTCCATCTGTCCCGTGCACTAAAAAAATTGGGTTCTTTTAAAAGTTTTCGGGAGGATTACCCAATGAAACAGTTTAGGTGGGTTGGAATAATGGGTAAATAGTTGAGGGGGGATCAGGTGGTCAAACCCCGCCCCTCTCATTTTAATACATTACTGTTTTTTTTAATAACCGCAATGTATTTTTGTTGGGGGTTGGCTTCGCATTAGGCGGCCCATCCCATAACCCCCACAACAATTTTAATGGGTGTTGTATTAAATTGGGCGTGTTGTTGGAACGTACGACATATTAATGTTTGGGCCATTTGCTTGTTAAGAGGGATGGTTGGTACATGGTACATCGTACATGGTTCAACGTGGAGTCGCCATGTGGGCAGGGCTAGCCCTCTTGCCGGCCATGGGTTCAACTTCCACCAACCACGTTTCATATGGCAGCAACGTTAGTGTTTTGGGGGTGTGGCCCGGGTCCGCCGGAGGTGGCCCACACCCACACCATATGAATATGGTGTAATATAGTTACGGATGGAGGAGGGTTTGGCAGGGTCATGGCCACCAACTCAAAATTTGAATTTTAAATGGTTTGTGTGGTTGGTTGCAGTTAGGCTGGCGGGGGTCATGGCCCGTCGGCCTTATAACAATAACATTTTTGTTACAAAATGGTTTTGGGAGTGGCAAGGGTGGTGCCCTGCCACCTCATTCATATATTTTTTTTAATTTTCATTTAAAATAGGAGGATATTTTCAAAACTTCAAAAAATAAGGGATATTGGGCAAATTAACGAGGCCACAATTTCGACCGATTTCGGGAGCTAAGTTTCATGCCTCGAGGTCAGTGAAATTCTAAGACACTTAAATGTTCGCACAACCCAACTTTGACCAAAAAATTCACTAGCTTGTTTTCCCTCATACGAGCTCGAATTGATGAACTATTCGCACCTCCTCAATTAGGATAGCGAGGTCTACGCTCTGGTCCTGGGTCGACATCCTTTTAAACACTTTGATTTTCGAGCGTTTATAAACCCTCTTTGTCCTGTGTGTCTCTCGAGCCACTTGGATCAGCAGTTGAGGAGAATGAGGATGAAACACTAGAATGTCTACAGTACTACACTGTAGTTATGTAGGAGATAGATTGAGAGGGTGTATGAATGCTAGAAGTTTTCCCTGGTGCATCAGTTATTTTTCTCTTGTAGAGTGGCGTAGTAGTTTTGATTCTTGTGTAAGGTACTTGGGTTTTCATAATAAGGGTGCAACTGAGGAAAATGGGGGCCAAACACTACATTGTCTGTGATGCTAGATTATAATTATGCAAGAGAATATTGAGATTGCACACACATGCCTTCCATCATGCATGCGCAAATCTCAACCAATTTTAGTTTTATGGTTGTTTTTCTAGATTTAGCATTTCAATTTTAGAATAGATGATTTTCTTTTTTTGGAATTTGAAATCTAGATTTAGAAGTAGTTTTTTTTGCTTCAATTAAATTTTGCTCTAAGGTAGATTAAGCACATGATCTAGGGAAAATTCCAATTTTAGGGACATCATACTTCCCTAGATAGATTTCGATAATGGTTTTTCTTTTCTAGTTTTTAGCACCTATAAGAATGGGCTATTTTGTCTTCTCCTCTACCCTTCCTCATCTATATTATATAAAGAAGGAAAGGAAGAGCTGGTTATTTTTTAATGCTTTTAAGCATGATATTGAGTTGTGCTAGTGATTTTTATAGTACTTTTGAGTTGTAGCAGTGTGTCATTTTTCCAAATTGAGCAAAAAACAAATTGTAGTTTTGGAAGTTCAGTTTTGTACACTTTGTCCTATATTTTCAGTGTGATGTGTTAATAGATTACATGATGTTAAATTAAACAAGAACACACTGAATTACAGATATATCCATAAATACAGATATGCCATAGAAATAACACTTCATTTCATTAATATTGAATAATGAAATATGCTTAGAAATAGAATGGAAATAAGACTAACTTGAGCGACGTTATCTTATCTCTACAAAGAGATGTGGCAGCTACATTCCCCTGAACTGTGTTACAATGAGTCTCAGAAGCCTATTTATTATTGAGAAGTAATGGAATACCATAAACATCCATTAACTTCCTGGGGTTGTCACTTTGGCATACGATCTCTGTTTGATGTAGACAATACCTTGTTAAAAACATCTATTTGAGGACTACAAATTGTGAGTGGAAAAAACCAATTGATTACCCATGTTGACCCCAGTTTTGCGAAAAAGCATCGTTTAGGGCCTCAAAATGGCTCTAGAAGCTAAAGACCCGAGATACTTCCAAAAATAACGAAAAACTTGAAAGATACAATGGTGGGGCTCCAAGTGGAATAGGTGGGTGGCCACCAAAATCCATTTGGATCAGTCCTCCCCCCTTAGGAGGAAATGGGCCCCATTCCATTGAGTGCCTCCATGAGAAGGTGAAACATCTGTTGAACTTGGTCCCTGGTGAGACACTTGCCTTGGTGGATGAGTTGCCCAGCTTTGACAACCTGATATAGTTAGATATTTTGCTGATAGGTAAGTTGGTGTGAGTTGTTCCGAATATCTGATGTGTCCAGTAATGGTGGAAAGTATGGTTGAAGGCAGTCCACATTGAACACTAGGTGTGGGCCAAAGAATGGGGGAATGTTGAGCTCAAAATCATTGTCTCCCACTACCTTCGTAATCTTGTAAAGACCATATGAGAGTGGTATGAGCTTCCAATGGGCTGTGGTAAGGCGTTCTTTCTGCAAATGCAACCAAAATTTGTCGCCCACCTAAAACTTATGTGGCACCCGATGTTGATCATGTCTTTGATTGTACCTGACATTTGACTCCTCCAAGATCTCATGAACCTATTGGCAGATGTGTTGGATGCGTTCAATAAATCTGGTCACTTTATTAACCTTGGATAATACATGTGTGGATTCTATATGTGTAGTCGCATGAGGCATGGAAACATCAATTAGACACAATGGTTGAAATCCTAGACCCACTTGAAAGGGACCGTGACCAATCGAGCTATGGAGAACTCTATTATAAATCTGTTTCACATATGGAATACTCTCATCCTCTTGGGTTGTGTTATATTCTTTCCACGACTAGCCCATGTAGTTAACCTAGGGGTTAGAGGGGGGTCGAGGCCCCCCCTTTGTTGCGTCGATTACACAACACAGGGGGGGGTCGCAAGGGCGGCAATAGCCACCCCTGTCCAGGTGGTTCGAGGGGGCCAAGTAGCCCCCCTCTACGGGGTCCGAGGCAGTGGCCCAAGAAAAAAAAATTATGGACCCAATATTAGGTTGCGCGGACTTACCTATGGTTTTGTGCATGGTTTTCGCACATCATTTTAGACACGATGGTTCTTGGTCCATGATTTTGGGCACGATGGTTTTCAGTCTATGGTATTGGATTCATCGGCATGTATATATATGTATTGTAGCATTGAAAGGAACATAATGAAAAATCAGGTTGGTAGTCCTGGTTTTGGGATTCAAGGGAAAATCTCTTTGTATATATGCTTTATTTGTTATGCTCTTGCATTTTTTATTTTTTGTATTTTCGAATTCGTATGCAGGTAATTTCTGTAGAGGGTTAACATCTTAATTTGGTATCAGAGTTGTTTTGGCTTCAAGGTGACGCTTTTGTTGCTAAGGGGTTTCACTTGGGCCTATGGTAGACCCTGTTCTGTGGGAGATCTATGAGATCGATTCTAGTGGTGGAAAAAGATGGAGAGCAATCTAAAGATAGAGATCAAGAAATTTAATGGTCAGAGTTTTGAGTCGTGGAAACTCAAGATGGAGAATCCGTTGGTGGACAAAGATCAAAGGAGAGTGATAGATCAGGGTACTAAACCAACGGGAGTGTCCGATGAAGAATGGGAGAAGTTGGATCGGAAGGCAAAGAGCACAATATGATTCTATGTCTCAAATTTAGTATTGTTGAATGTATTAGGGGAAGCCACGATGAATGCTTTGTGGGACAAGTTAGGGACTTTGTACCAATCCAAGTCTCTAGTGAATAAACTGTTCCTGTGGAAAAAGCTATATAACCTAAGGATGAAATATGGATACAAAGTGAAAGAGCATATGAATGCATTTAATACTGTGGTAAGTCAGTTATTATCTATTGAATTAAAATTTCTGATGAATATAAGTGCATCAGTTTGTTGTGTTCTCTACTAGATTCATGGGATAGTTTGGTTATTGCAATAGGTAGCAATGCAACTCCCTTGCAGTTTGATGAAATAGTCTCATCTTTGCTAACGAAGGAGATGAGAACAAAAAATATGGAGAGCGAAAATGGTGATTCCTTGTCTATACAAGGATGGTCCCAAAATAGAAACAAAAATAAGTCATCGAGTGGGAGATCTAAATCTAAAGGGAGATCTAAATCTCTAGGAAAACCTGTAAAGGTAGCTTGTTGGAAATGTGGAAAGTAAGGGCACTACAAAAGGGAGTATAAATCTACAGCTCCTGACAAAAGAAAGGGATCTGATGATGCTCCTTTTGCAGAGGCGAAAACCACCTCAGATGAAGGTGGGGGTGTTCTTGGCTTCTTCAAGTACACATGTAGATCATGAGGCATGGTTGATTGACTCAAGTGCATCCTTTCATTTCACTCTCCATAGAGATTGGTTTTGCGAGTGTGAGAAATACGATGGTGGTGATGTCTTATTAGAGGATGATAGGAAGGCTAAAATCGTTGGTTGTGGAAAATTAAACTTGAAGTTGCAAGGTGGAAGGGTTAGAACACTTCTGGGTGTTCTACATATTCTTACATTGGCCAGAAATCTTATTTATGTAAGCAAATTGAATGATGCAGGTGTAAAAATAGTGTTCAAGAAGGATACCTACAAGATGGTTCGGGGAGCACTGGTATTGATGCAGGGAGTTTAGATTGGAACTCTGTACAAGCTGCAAGGTAGCATTTTTGTTGATGGGTGTAACAGCTGTGTGGTTCTCGAAATTGAAGCAGAAAATATAGTGGTCTCTAGAGAGAAGACCATGTTGTGGCATCAAAGGCTTGGAAATATTGGAGAGAAGGGCCTTCGAATACTTCATGGTAAAAGTATGGTAGAAAGTATGAGTAATAGCTCTCTCGATTTTTATTTCTATGAAAATTATGTATATGGGAAGAAGAATCGGGTAAGTTTCCTCTTTAGTGGTAAGAAGGCGAAACAAACATTAGAGTTTGTGCATAGTGATGTGTTTGGACTTGTGAAGGTTCTATCACTGGGTAATTCTGTGTACTATGTATCACTTATAGATGACTTTTCAAGGAATACATGGATATATTTCCTTAATTAGAAATATGAAGTCTTTGACAGGTTTAAAGAATTTAAGGCTCTGGTGAAGAACCAAACAGAGAAGAAAATAAAGCTGCTGAGGATAGATAACGGTGGAGAGTTTTGCAGCAAGGAATTTGAAGAATTATATAAGAAGTGTGGTATAGCACGATAGAAGACTACTCCATACACACCTGAGCAAAATGGAGTTGCAGAAAGAATGAACACGATGTTGATGTAATGGGCAAGAAGCATGCTCAGTGGTGTCAGGTTAGGACAGGAATTCCGAGCAGAGGTAGTGGAGACATCATGTTACCTGGTCAATAGATCACCTTCATCATCATTGAAGGACAAGACTCCGCAATAAGTATGCATAGGTAAGAAACCCTGTCTTTCACATCTGAGGGTATTTGGATGTGATGCCTACGTACATGTTCCAAACGAGAAAAGAAGCAAGCTGGATAGTAAATCTGAAAAGTGCATCTTTATTGGGTATAAGGATGGTTTAAAGGGTTATAATCTTTGGAACCCAGTAATAAAGAAGGTTGTGTAGAGTCAAAACCTCGTGTTCAGAGAGGTGAAAGATGTTATTAAACATGAAGTCCAACCAAAGGAACCTGAGAAGATAGTTTGAGCTTAAGGAGGAAGAATCAGACTCTACAGCAAAAGAGGAATCAGAAGATGAAGAGCCACAAAATCTGGGTGTGAGAAGACCAGTTCGAGAAATTAGGTAGCCAGAAAGGTATAGTCCATCTGCTTTCTATTCAAATTTTGCTTTATCTATTACTGATGATAATCCCAAAACTGTGAAGGAAGCAGTAAATTCAGAGGATGGCAAACTTTGAAAAGGAGTCATGGTTGATGAAATTGCATCTTTACACATAATGAGGCTTGGGATCTAGTGGATTTGCCGGCTGGAAGGAAACCCATTGGCAGCAAATGGGTGTTCAAGAAGAAGACAAATGCAAAAGGAAAGGTGGGGAAATACAAAGCTCAGTTGGTAGCAAAACGTTATTCCTAGGTACTGGGAATTGATTTTGGTGATATTTGTTCTTCTGTTGCCAAGGTAGCTTCCATTAGATTACTTTTATTTGTTGCACCTGCTTTTGATTTTGAGGTAGAATAGATGGATGTGAAGACAACATTTCTTCACAGGGATCTAGATGAGGAGATCTACATGAAGTAACCTGAAGGTTTTGTGGTGAATGGTAAGAAAGAACTGGCATGCATTTTAAAGAAGTCTTTGTATGGGTTAAAACAATCACCAAGGATGTGGTATCAGAACTTTGATACATTTATACGGGGACTTGGCTTCACCAGAAGCAAAGCAAATCACTATGTGTATTTTAAATTAATTGGTGACCGTGTTATTTATCTGATCTTGTATGTGGATGATATGTTGATGGTTGGAAATGAAAAAAAAATTATCTAGGATTTGAAGACCCAATTTTCCTCCAAACTCAACATGAAATATCTTGCTACTGCAAGCTATATTTTGGGCATGGAAATTAAAAGAGATGGCAGCCACTCATGCAAGCAAGGAAGCAATTTGGTTGCAAAGATTGGGTTCAAGTATGGGGTTAGTACAGGGAACTATAAAGATAGACTATGACAGCCAAAGTGAAATTTTCTTGGCAAAGAACCTGCCTACCATTCAAAGACAAAGCACATTGATGTTTAGTATCACATTGTGAAGGATATGATAGAAGAAAAAAGGGTGTTGTTCGTAAAAGTGGACACTTTTAAGAATACAACAGATGCATTGAAAAAATCTCTAAGATGTGAGAAGGTCTCTTGGTGTAGAGAAACAATTGGTGTTGCAGGGCTAGATAAATGACTAAGCTCTCCTGTGGCCTCCATTGAAAAGAAAGCAACAACTAGGAGAATGTTGGGTTGTGTTATATTCTTTCCACGACTTGCCCATGCAGTGAAGCAGGGATTTAGAGGGGGAAAGGAGCCCCCATTCATTGCGCAGCAGGGGAGTCATAGGGGGGGTGGGGGGGCAGAAACCCCCTTGTCTAAGTGGTTTCTACGAGGTTCGGGCAGCGTCTCAAGATTTTTTTTTTACACTATATTAGGTTGGGTAAACCTACCTATGGTTTTGTGCATGATTTTCACACATGGTTTTGGACGCGATGGTTTTCAGTCCATGGTTTTGGATGCGATGTTTTTTGGTTCATGGTATTGGATGCTTCGGGATGTATAAATATGTATTGTAATACTGAAATGAACATAATGAAAAATCAAGCTGGTAGTCCCAGTTTTGGGATCCAAGGCAAAATCTTTGTGTATATGTGCTTTATGTTATGCTCTCGCATTGTTTATTTTATATGTTTTAGAATTCATATGCAGGTAATTCCTGTACAAGGTTAAAACCTACATTTGGTGTGGTGATAGATGCTTGGAGTTGTACATGCAAAGTATGTTCACTATCATCCTATTGACGACCTCTGTATAGCTATCAATTCTTGGGATGTTAGGAAGTAAACTTGGTGAGCTTGGTGTCCAATAGTGTCAAGAGGCTTGACCAAAATGTGCTAAGGAGCCCATTATCCTGATCTAATATAATGGTCTCTGAGATCCCAAAATGTACCCCTACTCGTTCAAAGAAGAGTTTGGCAATTTCCTCTGCTGTGATACTCTTCTTGCGGGGTGTCAATATAGTCATCCTAGAAAATCCATCCATGACCACAAATACACAGTGATTACCATGCTTTGTAGAAGGGAGGCCAGACATATAGTCCATAGAGATGTATTCCCATGACTAGCCGGGAGTAGGAAGAGGAATGTACAGAACTTGCTTTTTGTTGGTTAGCTTGGCAATGGAAAAAGCAGTGTAGGATCTGATATATTTCCCAACATTCAGTCATAGTTTGGGGAAATTAAAGTACTTTTTTAGTAAAACCATAGTTTTCTCCACACCAAAGTGTCGTGTGACTCAACTGTTGTGTGCCTCCCAAATCATCCTCGCACGCTTGCTTGTAGGAACACAATGGTAGCCCAAGAAGGATAATAATGCATCATGGACATAGAGATCATGTGCTTTCTTTCCATTTACTAGCAGTTGGTATATGCATGTGAACTCTGGATCATTTTTGTATAGTTCCGACCATCCAAAGATCTCATGGCCACAAGAGTTGAGAACAATAGTCAGTGCTGCAACTGGGGATCGGTTGAGGCAGTCTACAACATTATTGGTGCTTCCCTTTTTGTATTTAATGTTCAAGTGGAATTGTTGCAGATATGTAGACCACTTCTGATGGTGATCGTTATGCATCTTCCCTTTTGTCTGTATAAATTGAAGAGGTCGGTGATCATTGTGGATGATTGTCTCCTTCCCCAGAATGTAATTCTTCCTTTGCTAGAAAGTTTGCACATTGGAATACATCTCTTTATCATAGGTGGGGACTTCTAATTTATATCAGGGAGTGTCTCACTATGATAGGCCACTAGATGTTCGTGTTGGGTGAGGACTACACCAATAGCATAGTCTAAGGCATATGTCTCAATTTAAAATGGTTGTAATAGGTCTCGCAATGTAAGAACCGATCCAGAGTAAAGTCGGTGCTTCCACTCAACGAATGCCTTCTGTTGGGACTTGGACCAAGATAAATTTGCTTTCGCCCCTCCCTCAGTAATCTTACTCAAAGTTCAAGTGATATCAGAGAATCCCAACACGAACATCCGATAAAAAAATTGCGAGGCCCAAAGAGATGTGAAGCTCTGTTAGAGTGGTCGAGGTTGGTGAATCCAGAATGACTTGGAGTCTTAGTCGAATCCACATGCATGCCATGCTTGTCTATGTTGTAACCCAAATATTGGACTTGGCTCATGCCAAAGGTGCATTTAACCAAGTTGGCACACAGTTTGTGCTACCAAAGGGTTTAAAGGACCTCTCGAATGTGTTGCAAGTGTTCTTCCAAACTCTTGTTGAAGATGAAGATTTCGTCTAGATAAACAACCACGAAGGAGTTGGGGAAGGGTCACAAGATGTCATCCATTAGCGTTATAAAATTAGTAGGGGCATTTGTCAACCCGAAGGGCATAACTAGCCATTCACAAATGCATTCCTTGGATTTGTAGGTGATCTTCCATACATCTATGGGCTTTATTTGAACCTGGTGATAGTCACACTTTAGATCGATCTTGTTGAAGTACTTGGCCCCCTTGAGTTGGTCCAGAAGGTCAAGAATATTGATGAGCCCCGAATTGGGTAACTTATTGGGCTCATTTTGCCTAATTGTCCTTGTTCAATCCTCCATTCTTCATAGATTATGCATGTTTTTTAGTATGTTTATGTTATTTGAATGAATAAGGGTGGTCACTCTACTTAGGAGGCTAATACGTGGTTATTTCAGGTTTTTTGGAAAAATGTTGGAGAAAAACCAAGCAATCATGGGCTAGTTGACAGCCAAGCTTGAGGTGGAGATTTGTAGGGGGGTTGTCTCTGACATTAAATGGCCCTTCCTCGGGATCTCCACCCTCAACTCCGAGCTCACAGGCCACCAAAACGGATCCTAAAGGTAGCCAAGCAGATTTGGGAAGAGTGACTATCTACTAGCAGTTGGGACAGCCGAGTCCCTTGAATTTAGGAGGCCTGCTAGGCCCCTCATAATGTATAAATAAGAAGGCCTCAACCTTCATAGTTTACTTTTTGAACTGTTGTATTCTTTGCACTATAGTGTTGTCACTTTCAGCTCATTTTCTTGTAGCCACCGTGGTATAACTTTCTGGTGATGACTACTTTTTGATAATGACAAGCAGTTCTATTTGGCATCAGCTCTGAGTTCTTTATAGGAGCCGTAGCTCTTAGGCTTGGGCCCAACCTGAGAGCCAAGGCCTCCTTTATGTATCATTATTTCTCCTTTATTTATCATTATTTATCCTTTATGTATCGTTGTTTCTCCTTTATGTCTCGTTGTTTGTCCTTTATACATTTGCAAAATCATTGTTGTTAGGTAGATTAAATTATGCTAATTAACTAGGTCACTATTGATGGTTACAAAGGCTTTTGATGTTTAGATTAAGTTGGTCGGATATCAACAGGGAAAAAGCTTCAGAAAAAGGCCAACGAGCACCTTTGGTTTCACCTCTCCCTAATAGGATCAGGGGCTGGGATCAAAGTGACCTTGCTGTCCCAAACAAAAACATTATTTTTGCTTTGCCATGCAATCAGTAGTGTATGATTTTCGTTTGCAGAAGTTGGTTACATGTTCAGATATTTGAATGCTTCGTTGCATAGTTAATATACATGGTTTCCTTGCAAATAAAACTTATGTTCATTCTCTTTACTGTTAGCTAGATCATATTAGGTTGGCATAACCAGGTCTTTGATTTCTTGCAAGTCTTTATTGGTTCAGTTGGAAATATAAATTGCAGAGCACCAGTACCACTTCTCCATCCACCCAAACTTTATCAGACCCATCTGTTCCATCCCCTAACTTGGTTTCTTGCCTCACGTTTGTCATTTTATCCACATAACCCTACCTTTTTTTGCAAACATTGCTTCAGCCCTCTTTGAACAAATTCAGCCTTCTACATCTTCTCTCAACTCCATCCACCAGTCCCTGGATCACCTCAAACCCCTATCCTACCTCCATACCCACTCCTTCATCTTTCTTCACTCATCCATCTTCCAAAGTCCCATTTCTGAACATCCTATAGAAATTCTAGAACATCCTATAGAACCCTTGCAGACTTCTTGTAGAAGCTCACAAATGAGGTTTCTTGATAGCCAAACTCTGTGAAAGTCTCTGGAAGGGTATTAGGGACCCCCCTTAGGCCCTCTCTGAACCTTCCCAACCTCTTCTAAGCATTCCCTCTCGTCGATCCACCTTTGCATAGTCAAGAACAGTGAAAGCCTATGCATGATAATTCTGACAACTTATTCAAAAAATACAAAAAGATGCTTTCTTCAGATAGGAGTAGTTTAGACACATGTATTTTACCTCCCTAGAAGTAATTGCATCTCTTTCAGTAGCTTGCATCCTCTTTTTCGCATCAGTAAGACTGGTTGGTCAGATTAGGGTTTGCTAGGGTTTGTGCTTTCTTTCAGCTTTTCAGTTTCTTTTCGCAAGCAGATTAGTTTCCTTCGAGTTAGCTTCCATCCATCAGTTAACAAGCTTCTTCTCAGAGCTCATAGAAGTTGGCTTGAGCCCCTAGCAGACTTGTGCCAGCTGACCAGGTAACAGCTGCGGCAAGAGCTAGTACTTGTGCATACAGCATCGTCGCTTCCAAGTTTGTTACGAACTACCAGGTTGATAAAAGTAAATAAGGGAGCCCCAGGAGTTGCAGCATTATTGCTGAAATACTGGAGCCCACTACTCTTTTTGGTGCCGTTGCCGGGGAAGCGTCAGAGTATTTGTGATTGCTGCTTTTCTTCTATTTTCTACTACAACCTTCTGCTAAGTAGTTTATTTCATTTCCATTCTGCAATTTCATTTGGGCAAAAGTAGAGTAGACATTTCCTACTTTCATAGATTAGCATTTCAATTCCGCAATTTCAATTCTGCAAGCGTAGATTAGCATTTCAATTCTGTAATTTCAATTCTGCAAGCATAGATTAGCATTTCAATTTCTGCAATTTCATTCTAGCAAAATAGATTAGTCCTTTCCTGTTTTCATTTCAATTCCGCATTTTCACTTCAGCAAGATAGTTAATTGCAGTTCAATCTATTTCAGTTTTGCAGGTACAAGCAGAAAAAGCAAAAGCAACCAAAAATCTTTCCATTTCATGCCTCGTAGGAACATAGATAAAACCGTAAAATTCCTACCCAACACCCCCACCACATCACTGAGTCAACCTTCACTCTTCTTCGGTGACAGTGAGCCAGAAGAACCTATAAGTGAACTTCTAGAGATATACGAAGATCCTATAACAGAAGAAGAGCTAGAGAACCTTCCGTTTGAGGCCATGGCTGAAAACCGAAATGGTAGAAGAGAAGATGAGAGAATAGAAGGTTCCTTCCCCATCTAAGAGACCAATGAGGACATGAAAATGAAAAACATAAGTCCCTCCGCTTTACCTCACTTCCATGGATTGACTACTGAAGACCCTAATACCTTCCTGTTTGAGTTTGATGTCCTTTATCGAACTTACAACTATGCTGAGGACGAGCAAAAGTTGAAACTCTTTCCCTCTACCCTCAAGGATACAACATTACGCTGGTTCATGGGGTTACCTGGAAACAGTAACACCACCTGGGCTCAGATGCAGCAAGCTTTTAACACCAAATACTAGGACTACTGTAGGTCCAAGGAAACCAAGGCAGAGATCTTTCGGATGACCATGGGAAGTGATGAGTCTTTAGAAGATTACGAGGAAAGGTTCCAATTTAGTTATAAATGGGCCAGGTGCACACTTGACCCAGAATATTTGAAGCTGGTTCTGCTCTGAGGAGTCCCTGAAGACCTTCTAGATACCCTTCACATGTTGGTTGGACGGGACATCTACCAACTACCTTATGAGGACATAAAGAGTGTGTTTAGAAACCATTCTAGGTCAGCCCAGAAGAGAGGTAGGGGGAATCCACTTTCAACTAGTACCACCTTCTCCAAGCATGAGTTTGCTAATCAGATGGAAGACCTCAAAAGTGAGATGAGACAAACTATTTCCATGCAACTTGAAACCTTCCGAATTCAGCAAAAGAAAGAAGAAGCTAAAAAGGCTTTGGCCATTTTTTGTCCCAGATGCACGAGGAAGCACCCTAAGAATCAGTGTCCATTGCACTCAGTAGAGGTATGTTTTGTTTGTGAGGAAGACCACCCCACCAACCAATGCCCTACTTTGCCTAGATTTAAAGCCATGTACCCAGGGACTGAGCCGGCTACTGAACCTCTCTACTTCCTCAACCAAAGGAGGCCACATGGGCCCAGACCTTACCAGCAGGGGATGTAAGGGACATCCCAAGCTTATTATAACCCCAACCAATCCGCTCATATACCTTCTTGGACCCCCTTGCTCATCCTTCATGGTCCGCACCTCCTTCGTGGTCTTATCCATCTCAATACCATACTCAACCTACTTCTCATTCGTTTCACTCACATGCCCAGCCACAACCTCAGTGGAATGCACCTCAACCGGGGTGGAGGCCCCAATACAACCCTCCTCCTGCCATTTTTCCTCCACCACCAGCTCAACCACAACCATTACCTCCTACTCCTCCAAGACAACCCCAGATGCCTGCTCAACCGAACCCGAACCCCAACAATGGACAGGCCCAGCAAGTATATACTGGGGAGACAACATGCCCTTCCTAATGTTGTGGAGATTCAGGAGATCAACCTGTGATCTGGGAAGGTCCTTCCAGAGCACCAACCTCCTCCCCTAGAGGAGGAGGAAGAGAAGCAGGAAAGTGAACCCAAGGCCATTCCACCCTTTCCTGAGCGACTAACAGTAACCACGCAACCCAACCCAGAGGAGACTAAGCTTCTTGGAGAACTCAAGCAGTTGTGTGTGAAAATACCACTTCTCCAGGCCATAAAAGATGTACCGATATACAACAAATTGATTAAGGAGAAGTGTTTCAGGCACCCAGGCAGGCGAAAGAGAGATGCCTCAACTATCAATGTCATAAGACAACTGTCCAATCTTATGTTGGGGCAAGTAATATGTCCAAAGAATTTGGACCTTGGGAGACCTGTAGTTGATGTTAACATCAAAGGCACCATCATCCCCCACACCTGATTGATCTAGGGGCTGCCATTAATGTGATGACTAGGGACACTATGCTTAAACTCAACCTTTAGAGTTCCTTAAGGAAGACCTCAACAATACTGCAGTTGGCAGACCACTCCACCGTGACTCCCGAAGGGATTGTGGAAGATGTCCTGGTCTCTGTTGACTCTTGGGAGTACCCTGCAGACTTCTTGGTCCTTCGGCCAAAGGAAAAACTCACTGGATACCCCCTCATTTTGGGAACGCTTTGGCTAGCTACTGTGGATGCTTACATCAACTGTCGAGCTGGAAGCATGACCATCAAGAATGGGCCTATGTTCAAACAGCTGGTCCTATACCCTCCTGTCCAACCTCTGCTAGAACATGACTTACCACTCTTGTTGGAAGAAGGAGATGAGGACGAGGTCTATTATGCACCATTGTGCACAGTGGAGGCCACCAGGGGAGGTCCTCAAACCGAGTATGATTTCATTGAGAACTTAATCCAAAATCCTCCTCCCGGTGCACTGTCCTTAGAAGAATTGGTGGAAGATACCCAAGCCAGTGCTTTAGTGGACCTCTCCCAGAGTTAAGAATGTGGAGTTTGTCCCTGAAAGAACTTTAAAGATCAGCGCCTCTCTCTCCCTCTCAGGAAAAAGAGCTATGTAGCCTTTTGAACCACCATTTGGAGGCCTTTGCCTAGAGCTATAAGGAAATGAAAGGAGTCCATCCTTCAGTCTGTACCCATCATATTTACATTAAAGAGGACTATAAGCCAGTCAGGCAGCCTCATAGGAGAATGAATCCGACCCTTAAGGACATTGTTAAAGAAGAATTGCAAAAATTGTTGGATGTAGGATTCATCTACCCCATCTCGGACAGCAAATGGGTTTCCCCTCTGGTGTTGATACCCAAGAAAAATGGGAAGTGGAGAATATGTGTAGATTACAGACTCTCTCTCCCTCTTAGGAAAAAGAGCTATGTAACCTTTTGAACCACCATTTGGAGGCCTTTTCCTAGAGCTATAAGGAAATGAAAGGAGTCCATCCTTAAGTCTGTACCCATCATATTTACATTAAAGAGGACTGTAAGCCAGTCAGTCAGCCTCAGAGGAGAATGAATCTGACCCTTAAGGACATCGTTAAAGAAGAATTGCAAAAATTGTTTAATGCAGGATTCATCTACTCCATCTCGGACAGCAAATGGGTTTCCCCTCTGGTGTTGATACCCAAGAAAAATGGGAAGTGGAGAATCTGTGTAGATTACAGAGAACTAAACAAAGCCACCAAGAAAGACCACTTCCCTTTGCCTTTCATAGATCAAGTGTTGGATGGATTGGCAGGGAAGAAGCTCTTCTCTTTCCTAGATGGGTTCAGCGGGTATAATCAGATCCAAATCAGCCCGAAGGACCAAGATAAGAGACCACCTTCACCTGTCCATGGGGTACCTTTGCCTACCAAGTCCTTCGCTTTGGGCTATGCAACGCTCCTGCCACGTTCCAGAGAGATGTATTGAGCATATTTGCTGAGCTCATTCATGATTCAGTGGAAATCTATATGGATGACTTTACTCCTTACAGGTCTAACTTCCAAGAAGCCTTGTCCAACCTGGGAAAGGTTTTAAACAAGTGCATTGAGATGAACCTGTCCCTTAGTCCTGAAAAATGTGAATTCCTGATGACTAAAGGGACTGTCTTAGGTCATACCATTTCTCGTCAAGGATTACAGGTGGATCCTAACAAAATTGTTATCATCAAAAAGGTTCCCCCTCCTCAGAAGGTAAGAGATGTTCGGAGTTTCCTAGGCTTAGAGGGATATTATAGAAGATTCATTAAAGATTTCAATAAGCTAGCCTCGACATTGTTTGGCCTCTTAGGAAATGATGTTGAGTTTAAATGGACTGACGACTGTCAAGGGGCTCTGAATGAGTTGAAAGATAAGTTAGTGTCCACCCAGATCTTGAGGGGCCCAAACTGGGCCCTACCTTTCCACATCCACACTGATGCCTCGAACAGAGCCATAGGGGAAACCTTAGGACAAGTTGAGGAGAAACTTCCATATGCCATATACTTTGTCAACAAAAACCTGTCCAAGGCAGAAATGAACTATACTGTAACCAAGAAAGAGTTCCTAGCTGCAGTCCATTCCATGAACAAGTTCTGACACTACATCACTGGTTATCAAACATTTGTACATACTTATCATGCTGCGATTAGATATTTAATGAATACGCCTGATGTAAATGCTCGTATCATTAGATGGTTACTTTTGTTGCAGCGATTTGAATTGACTATCGTCGACAAACCGGGTAAAGAAAATGTTGTTGCTGACTTCTTGTCTAGATTGGATTTGCTTGCAGGTGAAGAAGGAACAGTGGATGACCAAATGACAGATGAACATCTGTTTGCTATCTCAGTACTCTCTCAGTGGTTTGTTGATATATCAAACTACTTGGTCTCATCACAGTTCCCTCCACATCTATCCTCAAAGGAGAAGAGTAGAATTGTGAGGAAGAGTGCCCCATTCACTTGGATTGGGGGAAACCTATTCAAACTTGGCCCAGATCAGATCTTCAGGCATTGTGTTAGGGAGGAGGAAGTCTTTGACATTCTCCTAACATGTCACGATGGACCCTGTGGAGGACACTTTGCAGCAAAGAGGACTACCTTCAAAATTCTACAGGCAGGCTACTATTGGCCCACTCTTCATCAAGATGTCAAAAGATACATCAGCCAGTGCGACTGATGTCAGAGGATGGGGAAACCAACTCCAAGGGATGAAATGCCTCTCCAACCTCAAGTGAACTTCAAGCCATTTGAGAAGTGGGGCATGGATTTTGTGGGTCCCATCAACCCTCCTTCAAAGCAAAGGTTTTACATCATTGTGTGCACCGACTACCTGACAAAGTGGGCAAAAACAAATGCAATCAAAGCAGCGCCAAAAGAAAAGGTGGCTGAGTTTTTAAGAGAAAATATCTTCTACAAGTTTGGCTACCCAAGAGAGTTAGTCACTAATCAAGGAAGTCAGATCACCTCTAACTTAATTGAAGACTTGCTCGCTCATCACAAGATCAAGCACCGGACTTCCACCCCGTATTATCCTCAGGCAAATGGGCAGGTGGAAATCACTAATAGAGCATTGGAAGGGATTTTGACTAAGGTGGTGAGCAGCGATAGAAAGGATTGGGCAGATCTCCTGGTTGAGGCCACTTGGGCCTACAACACCACTTGCAAGACCACAACCAGTTTCACACCTTATGAGCTGGTCTACGGGAAGAAAGCTTTATTGTCAATAGAGTTCGAGTACAACACATTGAGGGTGGCAGCTCAGCTGGACCTAGATCTCAACCATGCTCAACGTGAAAGGTTATTGCAGCTGAATGGGTTAGATGAACACAGAATGCAGGCCCTCCTCCACTCAGAAGTAGTTCAACATCAGAGGAAGATATGGCATGACCGACACCTTAATGAAAAGCAATTTTAGCCGGGAGATTAGGCGTTGTTGTATGACTCCAGATACAAGGATTTCAAAGGGAAGCTGAGGAAAATATGGCTAGGACCATATACAGTGGAGAAATGCAATAACAATGGTTCAGTCCTTATCAGGACCATTGATGGAGAAGCCATCCCCATGCTTGTCAATGGGCATCGACTGAAAATCTACAGGAAACCCCTTTCGAGGCAGCAATTCATTGAAACTATGGAAAAATCAATGCTAGTAATAGAGCAGGGTTCTGCCTCTACTTTGGCCACACCTTGATCATCAAAAAAAAAAAGGGAATAAAAATATCCTTGGACGAAAACCTCTCTTAGGCGCCCAGGGCAGACAGTAAGAGTGAAAACCTCATGGAGGCGCCCCGGCTATCTCTCAGAAAATAAAGAATTTGAATATAAAGATCTTTGGGTGAAAACCTCTTTGAGGCGCCCAAGGAAGATAGTAGGGGTGAAAACCTCATGGAGGTGCCCCTGCTGTCTCTCTCTCTCAAAAAAAAAAAAAACAAAAAACAAAAAGGGAAAAGAAAAAAAAGAGAAAAAAGAAAAAAGAGAAAAAAAAGGAAAAAAGAAACAAGTTTAATCTCTAAAGAATTATTGCAGGTTGCAGGAATACAGTGCAGAAAAGAAGGTCACCCAAAATGAGGACAGGGGTCTGTACCAAGTTACCAGGAACCCTCACAAACACTCCCTCCCTGGACACTCACTTTTTTCAGGATTTGGACACAATCTGGTCGAGGTTCAACCTCCTACAGGAAGTTTCAGGACTTTCTACAGGAAGTCTTGCATTTCTACAGTAAACATCCTATAGAGCCTTTGGGCAGGCCAGTATCGATTATGGAGAGGGATTTAAAGCTTGAAATCTGTTGATGGGGCATGAAGCCACCCCTTTCTTCCATCCACCACTTGTTTCATCTCATTCCACCGCCATTGCAACAATCTGGTTATGTATTCCTGCACAGTCATACAAGAGTTTTGTTTCCTCGGATTAATTTTTTTTTCCTCCAAGTGACAAATCAAGCATGCAGAGGGACTCGCACACTCTACTTGTCAAGGCTCCATCAGGACCCTTCATCCTTGAATGCAACCCTACTCGTTTCATCATTCATCCCAGGAGGAGAAGCAGCTACAGGATGTCCTACAGGAATCCTGTAGCAGTTGATCCATCTGGAGCACATACTATGGAGACACCGGCAGCTGAAATGAGACAGAGCCGTCGCATGCAGCATTTACAACCAGAGGGTCAGGTCTCGACGTCTTACATACAACATCAACTAATGAAAAAGGAGCTCCAGCGCCCGTGCACAAAGCAGCAGCGAGAAAATCCATCATTCCACGTCCCGAAGCATGCAGAACACGTCGACGGCCACAGAGGTAAGTGTCTAACCTTATTCGTAAAATTGCATAGACTATGCTCTGAAATTTGCATGACTGTGAAATGTGCGGATTGAACAAGTTCTGTGGCCAATCAACTGGCCTCCCATAGCCAGTTGGATGGCCTCGTGGGATCCCAACAAGCACGGTTATGCCAAAGTGACGGGAAGTTGACACGTGGGAAGTGTCCAGTCAAGGAGAATCGATAGTTTGGCAGAAACGACGACAGTTAACGGCAGAGAAAGGATATGGTGGTCAGAGACACGCTGAGGAATGATGCCCGTGAGGTTGGCTAATGGATCAACCTAGACAGCTCACCCCCGCGCAATGAATTGCGTAATAATTCAAATTGCTCGGCCGAATAACTCACGATGAACCATTGTCATTTGCACTTGCAACCGTTTTGCAGCAGAGTACGCGTCCTCCTCCTCTGCAGTGTGTTAGCCCGAGCTTCTCGGCCCATTCCAACGTCCTCCCGCGTCCCAGAATTGTCCAGAAGCACTGTGACATCCTCCAGAAGCCAGAAAAGCTTTCTACAGGAAGGAGCTCTACAGGAAGCCTAGCATAGCAGAGAAACCTGGACTGTCTACGTCAAAGTTGGAAATTCGAAGAGAGGTAGGCCCGAACACACCATTCCCATGCATGATATTTCGAAAGGTGGTGAATTCGACGTGTTGGAGTAGGAAAATTAAAAGCAAGTCTTCCTGTGGTTCAAGAATAGTGGTTTGCCTGTGTAATACATGGAATTTTTCAGTGGGTTCTACATCTAATTCTCCTCCATAGTTCCTGTTAGAAAATTCCTCCTATAGAAACGATAAAAACCATTGTAGAGTAAGCCTGTGCGTAAAAAAAATGTGATTTTTATGTGGTTGGGGATACACATTAAGCTCTGCACCCTATCTGTAAGAGCCAATTCCCTTTTGACAGTCGAGTTTTGGGCAGCAATAGCGTTGTAACCGGGGAATTGATACAAAGTGACCTGAGGGATACTATCTTCAACGTTCTGAGGAAACCATACACAGAATTCACCTTCTGATCAAAGCACAAGCCAAAACAGAGCATTTTTCACCATGCCAGGAGAGTTTATCAGAAAGGAACCCTCGGATTCCAAGCACTTGCGAGAAACTCCTAAGGTGGTAGACCTATTTACCCGTGCAAATTGGATGACCTTCTGTGACAAAATTCAAGGTCACGATGATGAGATAACAGAGGAGTTCCTAAGGTCCCTGAAGCGTAAATCAAAGACACTAGCCACTGTAAATTTTAGGGGGTTGACCCTAAAGCTCACCCCACAACTCATTAGTAGAGTCACCGATCTGCCATTGTGGATACCCTGGGATAAAGAGGAAAGGAAATTAGGCCAAAAGGCCAAAAAGGAATTCTTCCTACCAGAGGAACAGTTTTCAGAGGATAAGAATGGGGTCCAGAGAGCTAGCCTACAGCCATTTTGGAGCAAGGTCAGCCTTTAGATTATGAAATATATTACCTGTGAAGGGTAGTTCAATATTGTATACGGTTATCACTTCCGGTTACTAACTGAACTCAAGCATAAGATGGATTTACCCACAGAACGAAAGTTAAGCATCCCCTACTTCCTCCTACAATCATTGATTGAGTGTGGCACAAAACTGAAGGAAGGGACACCAGACCAGCTGGCCCATCATGGGTTTATCAAGCTTCTAGTAGAAGATGCACTCCATACCTATATTGTCCCTCTCTCCTGGGAAATTTTTCGCAATATGTCTAAGGATGATGATATCCGAATTTTGGTGAAGGAGCTCACTTCCTCCAACAGTGAGGAGAAGGAGCACATTGAGGCAGAAGAGAAAGACAAGGGTCAGGAAACCCTGGGCAGACCACCAAAGCAAGGAAAAAAAGAGAAACAAGAGAAAGGCCAAGCTGCAGAGGCCAAAACGGTGGGCGGAAAAATGACACAGACACCAAGGGAGAAATGATTGCAAATCAGGGCAGAGAGGACTGAAAAAGTCCAAGCAAGCAAGGACACACCCAAGGCAGCCACAACAAAACTAAAGGAGAGGGCACCCCCAGCCAAGCAGGCCAAAATAGTGCAAGCTGGTTCTACAGGAAGCCAAAAGGCCATTTCTACAGGAAGCCCGAAAATTGATTCTACAGGAAGCCAGAAAACAGTCAGCACAGGAATTTCTACAGGAAGTCTGGAAAAAGGGCAAGGGAAGGAAGAATCTCCTGAGATTCTAGCTAGGGAGGTAGCAGTTGTGCTGGCCACCCTCAACACATCTCCAAAGCAAAAAGAAAAGCAGAAGAGGGAGCCTTTAATGTATTTTGAGGCAAGAAGAAGCACGAGGATAAAAACTGGCAAACCAAAAGAGCAACAGTCCAAGGGACTAATTACAATTGTAGACACCCCATCCAAACAAAATACATCCATCACATATGAGTGGGGAAGCCCGAAGACATCCACATGGAAAGAAAGGATGGAAAAGTTGAACTCAGAGGCCTCTCTACAAGATGCTAAGGTTGTTCTACAGGAAACATTGGCTAGGCTGAGGAAGACCGAAAAGGTGGAGGAAAAATCAACCAAGTCATCAATGGAAGACGAGAAGGTTGAAACCATTGTGGAACCAAGCCCCCAGCCTAGCCTGAGCTCTTACTATAACTTCTTAGAGGCCGAGAAAATCATTCCCCAAAAATTCACAGTGCCACTTTTCCTTGCACTAGAGGAAGAAAGAGTGAGGACCCACACTTGGATGAAGATCGCTAAATCCAAGGGTGTGGTGGATATAGGTCCTCTGGAGGAAAAGCTCAAGGAGGCCCAAAAAGAATTGGCAAGGGTACGACATGTGGAGAGCTACCAGCAGGCCAAGCTACAGGAAGAAAATGAGTTGCTTAGGCAGCATTTACAATTGCAGGGACAGAGGAAGGAAGAAAGGCCTCACCTCCTGGGATAACAACAGCAACAGGAGGAGGCACAACAACCAAAGATACCACAGAAGAACAGCAGAGAAAGGAAGGAATGCAAGCTGAAATTGAGACACTAAATCGGTAGCTACAGGAAAAATAATTGCAAGCAGGCCTAGAGATACAGTCTCTAAAACAGCAGATAGAAGAGAAGGAGGCCCTACTGGCCTGCATGGCCAATTGGGCAATGGAAGCTCTACAATGTAGGCAGCCGGCCAAATCCTATGCCCTCTACCTCAGGGATCAACAGCTGCAATTTCAAATCAACACTTTCGCATAAAGAGGTATCACTCAATTCCAAAACCCCTAGCAATTCATCGCTTTATGTGATAGCAGTTCGTCAGAAGACAAGGCGAAACTATCAGAGTTCTACCTACACAATTTCGCCCTTCCCAACATGATCTCGTGGGACCCCAACACTGCAGTAGGGGACATGAAACTTACGGCCATGACCTCGTGTCTAAACCATAAATAAAATAGATTAGCAGAGGTCAGAAGTGTCATGGACCGGGAACTACAGGAACCACTACTGATTAGAGTAGAGCCAGGGGATCCCTCAGCATTAATATCTGCCCACCAGCACTTGGCAAACAACTCTCAGGCCCTGCTAGATTACATGGATCGTCAAGCTCAGGCCATAGCACATTTTGAGGACATGGAGCGACTGTTGGGGGACAATTGTGTTCATGCTTGCACCTGTAGGTGGAACACATTGTCCCACAGCCTAAAAATCAGAGAATACTACACCCCAACTAGAATGAGGGAGGCCTTGGCACGAGTGCCTCTCTACAAAAAGTCCATGCAAAACCTTCAGGCCAATTGGATAGGCCTCAAGTTGAGTCCACCTTTGTTTTTGGGGCTGCTGGAAGGAGGCGCAGAAGAGGACCAGCATAGGCAGTGGGAAGAGGTGGAAAGGAAGGCCGGATTTCATGATAGTGAAGAAGACATCACCTCAGAGGCCTGGGATGTGAGGGAGGCAATCAAGGCAATCAATGACGAGGAGCTAGACTAGTTGCTCAGAGGATGAGCAACCCATTTAGCAGGGGGGTGATGATGAGCCCCAAATTGGGTAACTTATTGGGCTCATTTTGCCTAATTTTCCTTGTTCAATCCTCGATTCTTCATAGATTATGCATGTTTTTTAGTACGTTTATGTTATTTGAATGAATAAGGGTGTTCACTCTACCTAGGAGGCTAATACATGGTTATTTCAGGTTTTTTGGACAAATGTTGGAGCAAAACCAAGCAATCATGAGCTAGTTGACAGCCAAGCTTGAGGTGGAGATTCATAGGGGGTTTGTCTCTAACATTAAATGGCCCTTCCTCAGTATCTCCACCCTCAACTCCGAGCTCACAGGCCACCAAAACAGATCCTAAAGGCAGCCAAGCAGATTTGGAAGAGTGACTGTCTACTAGCAGTTGGGACAGCCGAGTCCCTTGAATTTAGAAGGCTTGCTAGGCCGCTCATAATGTATAAATAAGAAGGCCTCAACCTTCGTAATTTACTTTTTGAACTGTTGTATTTTTTGCACTATAGTGCTGTCACTTTCAGCTCGTTTTCTTGTAGCCACCGTGGTATAACTTTCTGGTGATGACTATTTTCTAATAATGACAAGCAGTTCTATTTGGCATTAGCTCTGAGTTCTTTATAGGAGTCGTAGCTCTTAGTGTTGGGCCCAACCTTAGAGCCAAGGCCTCCTTTATGTATCATTATTTCTCCTTTATGTATCGTTGTTTCTCCTTTATGTCTCGTTGTTTGTCCTTTATGCATTTGTAAAATCATTGCTGTTAGGTAGATTAAATTGTGCTGATTAACTAGGTCATTGTTGATGGTTAGAAAGGCTTTTGATGTTTAGATTAAGTTGGTAGGATATCAACAGGGAAAAAGCTTCAGAAAAAGGCCAACGCGCACGTTTGGTTTCACCACTCCCTCATAGGATCGGGGGCTGGGATCAAAGTGACCTTGTTGTCCCAAACAAAAGCATTATTTTTGCTTTGCCATGTAATCACTAGTGTACGATTTTCGTTTGCAGAAGTTGGTTACATGTTCAGATCTTTGAATGCTTCATTGCATAGTTAACATACAGGGTTTCCTTGCAAATAAAGATTTTGTTCATTCTCTTTACTGTTAGCTAGATCAGATTAGTTTGGCATAACTAGGTCTTTGATTTCTTGCATGTCTTTATTGGTTCAGTTGGAAACATCAATTGTAGAGCACCGGTACCACTTCTCCATCCACCCAAACTTTATCAGACCCATCTGTTCCATCCCCTAACTTGGTTTCTTGCCTCACATTTGTCATTTTATCCACATAATCCTACCTTTTTGTGCAAACATTGCTTCAGCCCTCTTTGAACAAAGTCAGCCATCTACATCTTCTCTAAACTCCATCCACTAGTCCCAAGATCACCTCAAACCCCTATCCTCCCTCCATACCCACTCCTTCATCTTTCTTCACCCATCCATCCTGCAAAATCCCATTTCTGAACATCCTGTAGAAATTCCAGAACATCTTGTAGAACCCCTGTAGACTTCCTGTAGAAGCTCACAAATGAGGTTTCTTGATAGCCAAACTCTGTGAAACTCTCTGGAAGGGTGTTAGGGACCCCTTAGGCCCTCTCTGAACCTTCCCGACCTCTTCCAAGCATTTCCTCTCGCCAATCCACCTCTGCACAGTCAAGAACAGTGAAAACCTATGCATGATAATTCTGACAACTTATTCAAAAAATACAAAAAGATGTTTTCTTCAGATAGGAGTAGTTTAGAAACATGTATTTTACCTCCCTAGAAGTAATGGCATCTCTTTCGGTAGCTTGCATCCTCTTTTTCGCATCAGTAGGACTAGCTAGTCAGATTAGGGTTTGGTAAAGTTTGCACTTTCTTTCAGCTTTTCAGTTTCTTTTCGCAAGAAAATTAGTTTCCTTTGAGTTAGCTTCCATCCATTAGTTAACAAGCTTCTTCTCAGACCTCATATAAGTTGGCTTGAGCCCCTAGCGGACTTGTGCCAGCTGACCAGGTGTCAGCTGCGGCAAGAGCTATTGTCGCTTCCAAGTTTGTTACGAACTACCGGGTTGATAAAAGTAAAGAAGGGAGCCCCAGGAATTGCAACATTATTGCTGCAATACTGGAGCCCACCAAATATGTGAGATTTGATACCTATTCCTGACAATGATTTTTTTTAGTGCCCAATAATCAATGCAAAGCCTCCAGGTTCGATCCTTCCGGTATACAAGTACAGTCGAGATCCTACAAGCTGAGGAACTTGGTCGGATGTGCCATTTTTGTAGTAACTCCTAGATTTGTTGCTTGATTTCTTTATTTTCTAGAATGGAGCGATAATATAAAGGTCCATTGGGCAGAGATTCTCCAGGTGTCATATAGATCAAATGCTTGACCTGACAGTGCAAGGGTACCCCTGCAGGTGAGGAGAAGATGTCCTTGTATTCTTCCACGACCGTATCCACCTGCTTTTGCTACAAGGAGGAACCCTTCCCAAGGGCCATCAATGTGGCTACAATCTTCCCCTTACTTAGAGAGTGAATCAGAAAGCAAATAATTTTCCTAGTCTGGGAGATTATCTTACTGCATTACTTATTGCAGATCAAAGAAATGGCAAGAAGCAGGGCTACCTCTCGTATCCCGTATAACTTACTACCCAAAGAAATATTAAAAGATTAGGATCTAGACTCATATACAACATGCCACTTCCACAAGTATGGTTTTCCAGATAATACATCACAAACTTCAAGTGAAGCAACATCACACAATACCTCTAGGTCCTATCCTTCTTCTATACAAGTACAATTGAGCTCCCACAAGGCAAGAACTTGGTCGAATGTGCCATTTTTGCAGCAACTCCTGGATTTTCCGCTTTATCTCTTTATTTTCCATAATGGAGTGATGATATATTGGCCCATTGGGTAGAGATTCTCTCGAAGTTAGATAGATCTAATGCGACCTGATAGTGCAAGAATCACCTATGGGTGAGGAGAAAATTTCCTTGTATTCTTCCATGACCGTATCCCCCTTCTTCTATTGTGTGGAGAAACCCTTCCCGAGGGCCATGGATGTGGCTACGATCTTCCCCTTACATGGAGAGCGAATCAAAAAGAAAACAAGTTTCCCAGTCTGGGAAATGATCTTACTACAATGCTTAGCAGACGTCAAAGATATGGTGGTAGGAAGGGTTACCTTTAGTATCCCATATAACTTACTACCCAAAGAAATATTAAAAGTGTAGGGTCTAGACTCATATACAACATGCCACTTCCACAAGTATGGTTGTCCTAATAATACATCACAAACTTCAAGCGGAGTAACATCACACAATACGTTATTCGTGATCGGCTTTATGATGTATGGTTGCAAATGTGTTGTAGTCGATAAGCCTAGCCACTTCACAACCTCGGCTGAAATGAGATTCTTTTGGCGTTCCCCCTCCTTTGGATCTTCAAACTCAATCTTCTAGATCTTGATGGTGGCCACAATTGCATTGGGCTCTACGTCACTGATTTGCTTCCCTTTGTGATTCTCCTAGTCTGGTTCTGAATCAGAGTTAGAACATCCGTTTGACTCGAAAGCCTTCAACTCTGCAACGAGTGCCTGACTGGCCCAACACTCACTTACAGTGTGAGTGGAGCTCTTATCAAACTCATGCTACTTTCTCGTGTCCTTCTTTGCCTTTGTGGTGTTTTTCTTTGCTTGCAGCTTCGGTGTGTTATCCTTGGTCACCCCGCCTTGGATTCTCCCTTTTCTCTTCGATTTGGGGATTCCTTTCCCTTACTTTGGATTCACATATACGAAGTCTCTCTTTTTTTGTTTAAACTTCCGTTGAATCTTGACAGTGCATCGGTATGACGTGCTGAGTGAGGAAATGTCTAGGAACTCCATCTCATCCTGTATGTACCTGTGTAGGCTTCCGCAATACTTGGGTACCAAATGTTTCTCAATATCCTCGATACCCAACTTCATGTGAAGGGTATGAAAAACATTCATAAACTTTGGATTTGCCAAGCTATTCTTGCAAATGTTTGACCAATTCGAGCCCTAACTCCTTATATCCTGACCTCGTTGGGGACATGCACAACAAAACAGAGAAAGAGCAGACCACTCCCATACTACTGATCTAAACTTAAACAAGAATGCAATGAATTACAGATATAACTATAAATACAAAGACGCAGCAGAAATAACACTTCATTTCATTAATATAAAATACTGAAATATGCTTACAAACAAAATGGAAATAAGACTAGCTCGAGCAATGGTATCATATCTCTTAGAAGATATGTGGCGGCTACGTGTCATTGAACTGTGTTAAAATGATACTGAGAGGCCTATTTATTATTCAGAAACAACCAAATACCTTAAACATATAAAATCCTAACCTTAGGAGATGATGCACCAAAACTATGGACACTATTTGGGTAAATTGGTACATCAACTTACCGATGTCATAACTTTAGCATACGATCTCCTTTCGATGCGCACAATACCTCGTTAGAAAGACATATCCTTGCACTAGAACATCAGAGTGACAAATATAGTCATTGTCCAATATCGGCCTTGGTTTTCCCAAAAAACGTCATTTAGGGCCTCAAAACGACTTTGGAAGATCAAGACCTGAAAAAATACCAAAAATAGTAAATTGTGCTATAATTAAGGAAACTGAAAACCTGAAAGAGGCAGTGGGGGGGCCAAGTGGAATAGGAGGGTGGACACCAGCATCCACTTGGATCATTACATATATAATTTGTATTTTTGATAGCCCTTAATGTTTTATGTTTTAGCTACTTGGGGTTTTTGATTGCATACTCTACCTACCAAGGTAAAAAAATTGCCCTAAGTCAGACCTTTAACAACAGTATGGCAAGAATTCAATCTAAAATATACATTTTCTGAGATCATTGGATATAATATTTTGTGATCTATAAATTCAAAATTTGTTGAACATTTGCAGGATAAAGATTTAAGTAATGGGTAACTAAAAAAGCCTGGATGATGATGAACATGACTGTTGTAATATGGAGTAACATTCGCACATCATAGACATTTATGGGTATTACTAGATGCATTGTAATTGGAATTTAACAACTTTCTTCCTTCTTCACCCTTCCTCCTGATCCTGCTTGTTTTAGGACACCGGGGAATTCATTTACCCAGTCATTGCAAAGACCTACATCTAAGAAATATAGTTAAAACAATGACACTTCTAAGAAGCATCCAAAGATAATAATCTAGATTCAATGTTTTTTCCTGGTGTACGTTATTCAATTCCTGATCTTATTTTTCCTTTTTATATAAATATTTTGAGAGAAAAGATATGAGAAAATCTCATTTGACATTGCCTTTTGGGCATGATGGATAAAATGAGAGGAAATATAGAAATCAAATCACATGATAGAGTTAATGGCTTAAGATTCATACAACCATGAGTGCTTAACCTCCTCACCCTAATAAAATTAACAAGGCCAAACAAACATTTTGCAATACCAAAAATAAATTTGATCTTCAATGCTTGATATATTTAAAATAGCCTAATATAATTTAAAATAAATGTTAAATATTTTAAGAGGAAACATGAATGAGGAAAGGGATGGGACTATGCTAGTGGCTCATTGAATGGTTCCTATAATTATTGATAAAAGGGTAGGCTATCAAATATAATTTTCAGTCAACTCCTAAATGGAAACTCCAATCAAACAATAATGAATTACCATTAGCCTTTGCTGGAGTGTCTTGAGTATCTGATCTTTTGAATAGGCATGAAATGTCATAACCTGAGGTTTACCTTATAAAAAGAAACAATTGATTTAAGCATGATATTGAACCTACTATAAAAAAATAAGAGCCAACATCCTAAAATCCAAACAAAAAAGCCTTCAATTAATTTAGTTAATAATAGCGTCTAGTTCCTCATACAGCGAGACCACTCAACAGGCATGAGATCCTTGAGACACACATAAACTCACAAGGTACAACTAACGAGATCATCACTAGAGGCCAAACTACTCAACTCTATCATCAAATGGCTCATGACCAAAATTTCCAATAACAATCATGAAAGGAAAGCCAAGTCAGTGAAAGAAGGCATTGTTGAGCATCGTACCTAGGTTAAATACTCAAACAAACTAGCTAATGCATCACCTGTAAAGGGACCATTGATCTGCACTAAAGGATAATTTAGTAAAACCAAGTGGTTTTACAGTGTATGCAACATCCCTAAATTGGTGGCATATTCTTGACACTGCAGTATTAAGGAAGCATCTTTAAAAAATTCAATATCACAATCACCAACTACTAGAATTAAATAAACTGCATATTTTCAATCTCTCTATATAAATTTGACACTGACACATGTTTTTTTTGCATTTTTCATCATTTTCTATACAATAAACCAATGTCCAACTCCTATAATCCCACCCATAATCATGTGTGCATATTACATTGATCATAAAATGATGCAAAGAGAAATAGTTCATACAATTTAAGCACTACAATCTGCAAAGAAAATAATCAGTCAAGTCTATTACATTTGAAATTCCTACACAAACAGATCCATTAAGGTGTTTCTATTACAAACCATTTAATAAAAATAAAATTCATGATGTCTCTGAGTAACAAACAAAAGAAATATGTCTAGCATTAGTATAGTTTTTACTTCTTTATTTGATAGATCTGATCCATTTATCTTGTAACTATATACAAATGAGTTTAACATTGTTGGAATTTCTAAAATACTCATGTTCATGGTGTAAGAATATTTTGGCTAGTGAAGTTGACATGAAGGACATAGGAGGTTGGTAGGTTTTTTATGAATTTTTCCTTGTACAAGGGATTTTCACCTTGAATATTTTAAAGATATTTCAAAGTACATAAGGAAACAATGATCCAAGATTATATTGTTCAACTTCATGGATGGTTAACATAATGATGAAATCCACAACAAAGGACAATGTTGAGGAAATAGAAGGAAAGATTAGATTTGGTCAATAACACATTCTTCAGAAAGAGGGAGTGTTGTTTTTCCCTATTGCATCAAACACTTCTTTCTCCCATCGTGTGATAACAATCATCTTTAGTAGGAAAGGCACAACAACAACAGGTACAACAGTCTGGATTTATGTAGGGTAATTATGCAATCATGATAAGGGTCCAGTTGAGGAGAATGAGGATGCAACACTAGAATGTATAGGGTATTGCACTGCATTTATGTAGTAGATAGATTGAGAGGGCGCGTGGATGCTAGAAGTTTTCCTTATTGTGTCAATTATTGTTCTCTTCTATACTGGCATAGCAGTTGACCAACAAAGGCACACAAATAGAAACCATAGTAGTTTGGATTCTTGTGTAGGGTACTTACGTTGTCATAATAAGGGTGCAACTAAGGAAAATGGGGGTGCAAGACTACATTTCTTGTTATGCTAAATTGTAATTATGTAAGAGAATATTGAGAGTGCACACACATGCCTTCCAACATGCATGCGCCAACCTCAATCACTTCTAGTTTTATGGTTGTTTTCCCATATTTTATATTCCAATTTTAGAATAGATGCTTTTATTCTTTGGGAATTTGAAATCCAGATTTAGAAGTAGGTTGTTTTTAGCATCAATTAGCTTTTGTTCTAAAGTATATTTAGCACATGAGCCAGGGAAACTTCCAATTTTAGGGACATCATACTTCCCTAGAAAGGTTTAGATAATGGTTTTGCCTTCCTAATTTTTGGCACACATAGGAATGGGTTATTTTGTCTTCTCCTCTAACCTTCCTCATCTATATTATATAAAGAAGACAGGGCAAAGGTGGTTATTTTGTAATGCTTTAAAGCGTGCGATTGAGTTGTGTTAGTGATTATGATAATACTTTTGAGCTATAACAGTGTTTTATTTTTCCAGATTGAATGAGTAACAGATTGCAAATTTGGAAGTTCAGTTTTGTACGCTATATCCTATATTTTCAATTTGATGTGTTAGTAGATTACATATACAAAATTTGCATTTCTGATATACCTTAAAGTTTTATGTTTTAGTTGCTTGATTTTCTTATTGTAGACTCTTCCTATCATGGTCTGAAAATTTTGACAAGGCCTACATAATATTATGCCATCCACCACAGTTTCATTAATCCTTGTAGTCTGCATCAACTGGATGACATGATTCATGAATCTCAAAGTAATCACACAAGGTGCAAACCCCATGCAAGCTGGAGGAAGTTTGAGGTATACATGATCCAAATGGATATTCGTGGCCACCTGCCTATTCCACTTGGACCCTCATCATTATTTATTTCAGCTTTTTAGTTTCCTTAATTGTAGCATAGCTTACTATTTTTGGTTGTTTTTCATGTCGTGAACTTCCAAATCCTTTTTTGAGACCCTAAATGACGTTTTTTCGCCAAAATATTTTGTGGTTTCCCATCGCATCGACAATTTTAATCCTCAGAGAGATCTTTCCAACAAGGTATCATACGCATCAAACAGAGATAATATGACCAAGTTATGACCCCGGGAAGTTGGTTGTCCAACTAACCCCAACGAGCCCATAAACTCTTGGTGTTACATCTCCTTGGGTTAGGGTTTTTGTTTCTTAGGGTTTTCTCTTATTGTTCAATAATAAGAAGGCCCTTGAGCCTGATTGTAACTCAGTTCAGAGGCCTGTAGCCACCACATCTCTTCTCAAATATAAGCTACCATTGCCTGAGCTATCTTATTTCCATTATGTTTGTAAGCATAGTTCAGTATTTTTCTATTAATGAAATGAAGTGTTTTTTTGTTGCATCTTTGTGTTTATGATTATAGTTGTAAGTTGTAACGTTCATGTTTTAGTTCATATCAGTGGTATTAGAGTAGTCTTATCTTTATTTATTTTTCTTCACATGTCCCCAATGAGGTCAAGAAACCCTCGACTGACAAAGGGACGCGATGATGGATAACTTTGCCCAGATCATTCGATGGCTACCCACAAGCGATGCATCTTCATCCATTTGCTACTCTCAAAGCGCTAATCCTTTTAAAGTAGAAGTTAACTTTGATATTCCCATATTTGAAGGTCTCATAGATGCAGACGCCATAGATAGATGGTTAAATCTGTTGAAAGGATATTTTTCAATTCATGACTTTTCTAATCGGTAAATTTTTTTGCACCTCTCAAAGTTGCCCCACATGACAAGGACTAGTGGGAAACCTACTATGAACAAAAGGACGAGAGTGAACCCTTGTTGTTTTCAACCGCATCCACTTGGAATTCTTTTTTATACGCTATCAAGGAATAGTATTACCATGTTGGGCGATAAGAATATAAATACATAAAGTGTACCACACTATGGCAGGGAAGGGACCGAGATGTGCCAGAGTTCACAAATACTTTCAATACCCTTTGCACGAAGTTAGGTATCAAGGATACTGAGCGACAATTGGTGTTCAAGTAATGTGGTTGTATACACAACTACATCCAGGATGAGATGGAGTTCCTGGACATCTCCTCACTTGACACGGCGTATCGATACACTATAAAGATTGAGTATAAGTTTAAATAGAACAAGCGTGACTTTGGATATGTGAATCCAAAGCAAGGAAAAGGCACCCCCAAACAACAAAACAAAGGACCAAGCCAAGGCGGTGCTACCTAGGACAACCCGTCGAAGCTACAAGAAAAGAACACCCTAAAGATGAAGAAGGACACATGAAAATGGTGTGAGTTCCATAATACCTCCACTCACAATACAAGTGAGTGTCTGGCCAAGGAGTCACTGGTGGTCGCGCTGAAGGCTTCCAAATCAAACGCAGGTTCTGACTCTAAATCAGAACCTGATAAGAGAACTCGCAAAGGGTAGCAAATCATTGATGTGGAGCCTAGTGCCACCATGGCCACCACAAAGATCCATAAAATTGAGCCTGAAGATCCAAAGGAGGGGGAACACCTATTCCACTCATAGTTGTGGGTGAAGGGTTATCCCCTGCAGTTCATTATTGATAGCGGGAGCCAAAATAACCTCATTTCAGCAGAGGTCATGAAGCGGTTTGGCCTAAAGACTATAGCACATCCATAGTGGTACATCATCGGGTGGCTTCACCAAGGATTACATATTTACTTCAACCAAAAGTTTCATTTTCCTTACATCATCAAGCCCTTCACAGATGAGGTGATGTGTGATGTTGCTCCTCTTGAAGTTTCTGATGTATTGTTGGGACAACCATACTTGTGGAAGCGACATGTTGTGTATGAGTTTAGACCTTGTTCTATGATTATTACTTTGGCTAATAAGTTTTACAAGATAGTGGAGGTAGCCCCGCCTACCACCATCTCTTTGATCACTGCAAAGAAATGCAGAAATATCATTTCCCGTACCAAGAAATTTGTTTTCTTATGATTCATCCCCAAGGCAAGAAGAAGGTTGTGGCCACGGCTTCCAGGCAAGGCTCCTCTACACAATAGCAACAGATAGACAAGGTCGTGGAGGAGTATAGGGATATTGTTGCCTCAACCACAATGGTACCTTTGCATTGTCAGGTCAAGCACTCCATCGATCTACCCCGGGTGCGCCATTACCCAATGGACAGATCTATCGATGCTCCTTTGTTGAGAATGATGAGATCAATCCCATGAATTGATGATCTTCTGGACTAGCTCAAGGGGGGAATATTGCAGCAAGATTGACTTGAAGTCAAGTTATCATCAAGTGCCTATCGAACCCTCTGATGTGTATAAAACTTCCTTCAAAACCAAGGAGGGCCTTTTCGAATGGTTGGTCATGCCCTTCGGATCGACAAACTCCCCTGCAACCTTCATGAGACTAATGGATGACACCTTGTGGCCCTTCACCAATGTATTCGTGGTGGTGTATTTAGATTACATCTTAATCTTCAGCCAAAGTTGGGAAGAGCACCTCCACCATATTCGAAAATGTCTTCAAACATTTCGACAACACAAGTTGTGTGCTAACTTGGAGAAATGCACCGTTGGCCTAACCCAGGTTCAATATTTGGGGTACATCATTGATTAGCGGGGTGTACATGTGGAGCCATCCAAAATACAATTCATTCGAGATTGGCCAGCCCCAACCACTCTAACAGAGCTCCATAGCTTTTTGGGTCTTGCCAATTTCCACCGTAGCTTCGTGTTGGGGTTTTCTCATATCACTTGGCCTTTAAGTCAAGTCACCACGGTGGAGCGAAAGAAAAGTTCTTTTGGTTGGAAACCCAACAATGAGCATCCTCCGAGATGAATAATCACCTATGTTCTTCACCAATGCTCACATTTCCAAGCCTGCAACAACCATTTGAGATTGAGATAGATTCCTCTGACTATGTTATTGGTCCAGTTCTCACTGAGCATGGGCATCCAGTGGCTTACCACAGTGAGACTTCCATTATATAATCATGTCGTCAATGGAAGTATTACATTATAGGGAAAGAAAAAGTCTTCCATATAGATGACCAGCCTCTACAGTTCATACAGACATAAGGGATGTTGTAGAATGATCGACATCAAAAATGGTCCACCTATATGAAACAATTCCATTTGAAGATTAACTATAAGAAGAACAACACCAATAATGTCGTTGATTGCCTCAGGAAACCATCATTCATGGCACTAATCACTATGCGTGGCCTCTATCAGCATGAGACACCAGGGTGGCCACATCTTTACAAGAGCGATAAAGAATTCGACAGCATATACCAACCACTCCTGTAAGGGAAGCAAGTTCCAAATTATCACCTTTAAGATGCACTGCTTTGCCACTTGGGCCACATTTCTGTTCCTTCAAGTGAGCATGCCAAGATGATTTGGGAGGCGCACTACAATTGGGTCACTGGACATATCGGAGTAGAGAAAATAGTGATAGTATTGCAGAAGTATTTTTATTAGCTGAAACTTTGTCAAGATGTTGGGAAGTACATTAGATCCTGCAATGCCTGCGCCATTTCAAAACCAACCATCAAGAAGCAAGGCCAGTATACTCCTCTACCTACTCCTAGTCGACCTTGGGAATCTGTCTCCATGGATTATATGTCGGCCCTTCCTTCTACTAAGAACGGAAACAATTTTTTTTTCGAGGTCACCAACAAAAACTCTAAGATGGCCATCATGGCGGCTTGCAAGAAGAGTATAATAGTGGAGGCCACTACTAAGCTCTTATTTGGGCGAGTGTGGGGACACTTTGGGATCCCACAATCCATTATCTCAGATCGAGATAGCAAATTCCTAAATGCATTTTGGTCAAGTCTCTGGTTTATGTTGGATACAAAAATTACTAAGTCCATGACTTTCCATCCCCAAACTAATGGCCAAAGAGAGGTTGTCAACAAGATGATCATACACATTCTGTGCATGTACAACTCAAAGCATACATGCACATGGGATGGATGTCTCCCTATGTCCAACACAACTATAATAAAGCTCTCCACATCTCAATAAGCCACAACCCCATAGATGTGGCCATACCATTTGCAGCCACTCAGGTAGATTCGGCTCATGTGCAGTCCAAAGCTGAAAGGGCTAACAACTTCATTGAGCGCATTCAACACATCCATCAATAGGTCCATGATATATTGGACAAAGCTAATGCTAAGTACAAGAAACGTCATGATCAACATCGAGTGTTGCACAAGTTCTAGTTGGGCGACAAAGTTTGGCTACATTGGTAGAAGGAAAGCCTTTTTGGACCCCACAACAAGCTTCGCATTCTCCAATATGGGCCATACACCATCACCAAGGTTGTCGGTGAAAATGCCTTCGAGCTCAACATCCAATTGTTCCTTGGTCTGCACCCAGTGTTCAATGTAGATCACCTTCAACCATACTTTCCACTATTGTTGGACACACTTGACATTACAGAACAACTCACACCAACAAAGTTCAACTCAAACAACATGGAACAAGAAATAACTGATCATATCATGGACGGACAGATCAAGAAAACTTGGAAATAGAGGTTACAACTATATCGAGTTGTAAAAGTAGGCCAACACATTCACCGAGGCAAATGGCTCACCAAGGACCAAGTTTAGTAGAAGTTTCCTCATCTCACAGAGGAACTCAATGTAATGGGGATTATTGCTTCCTAAGGGTGGAGGACTAATCCATGTGGATAATGGTGGCCACCCGCCTATTCCACTTAGACCCTCGTCATTGTTTCTTTCAGTTTTTCAGTTTCCTTAATTGTAGCACTATTTACTATTTCTGGCAGTTTTTCAGGTCCTGAACTTCTGGGGCTGTTTTGAGGCCCTAAAGTACATCATTTTCGCAACATTCCTGTAGTTTGAAAATCATGTTGGCAGTTGTATTTCTCAGATAGATCTTTCTAACAAGGTATCATACACGTCAAACAGAAATAATATGACCAAGTTACGACCCTGGGAAATTAGTTGTCCAACTAACCCCATAAACTCTTGGTGTTACATCTCCTCCGGTTAGGGATTTGGTTGTTTAAAGATTTCACTTATTGTTCAATAATAAAGGGCCCTTGAGCCTCATTGTAACTTAGTTCAAAGGCGTGTAGCCACCACATCTCTTCTCAAAGATAAGCTACCATCGTCTGAGATATCTTATTTCTATTCTGTTTATAAGCATAGTTCAATATTTTTCTATTAATGAAATGAAGTGATTTTCTATTGCATCTTTGTGTTTATGATTATAACTATAATTTGTAGCGTTCTTCTTTAAGTTCGGATAAATACAGTGCAACCCTTGACCTTGGAATGTGTTTCTCAAATAACTTCCAACAAACCAATAAAATACAACATTACAAAAACCTTCATCTTATGTTAGCCTACAAATTCTCAAGCTAAAAGTATTATTTCATTTATTTGGTGTTGTTATGTTATGAATGGATATTGTCTTGGAAAAATACAGTTCTTTTCCATGGTAAAAAAACTTTATGTTTGATATTTCTACAAGGAAATAAAAAATATACCTTATCCTTGACCTTCTAGGCCATAAAACATGTTATTGTTGTCAATAGCATGTCCCAGATACTCCTTATTGCAGTTCTCCAACAAAATCATTTAGATAAACATCAACGCATCACAAAACCTACCTCAAATACTTAGTCCTCCTAAACCATTAATAGCACTGCTAATCTATTTTTATAAGAAAAATAGAGAAACATCATCTTCCAGACTATTTAAAAAGGGAGCTCGCTGAAACCAAGGGTCCAACCCTAAATTCTTGAACTATGATTATTCCTTCCTATAGAGACAAGGCATCCTTTAAGAACCGTTCCAACTTTATATTAAATTCCCAATAAATGTGAAGAAAAAAGCTAGAATCAAGCCTTCTTTTAATCTCCACAACTCTACTCGTGACTGAGCTCAAAACCAAATTTGCTATCATATTTTGCCCATTAGCCCAATCTATTAATAATTTAGAATCTCACAATACTTTAAGTGTTAGGATTCCCCTTTATGCAGAATATTTCATCAAAATAAAAAAGGCATAGAACTCAGATCAAATCTTAGTTCCATGTCCAACGTAATATTTTATATTAATTTAATGGGAAAGTGATGGAAATAAAATGCAGCCAGAAACAAAATGATACAGGATCCCTTGTCAACCCCATTAAAATATCCCCAAGCCACTAAATAGTCAATCACATGTTCAATTAAAACCCTTGCAGATTTGGGAGTTGAAATTTTTGTGTTTTCCCATAAGCACTCCTGATTTTATGGGACATTTTCTTAGATGTCTATCTATTCCCTAAAACAATGTTTTTTCCCTTGCTAGCCAAATCCACCACAAAACAAAGAAATTCCAAGCCTTGTGACTCGCAATATAATTGTCATGACACCAATGTTGAAAACACTTCCCCAAGAAATCCTTATCCCATTGATTTTTTCATGACTATTCAACTATGATATTTCCTTCCAAACTAAGTCAACTAAAGGGGAAAGGACAAAAAATGATCCATTTTCTCAATAACATATAGAAAACCCTTGGAAAATGTAGTTCATGTGATTCCAAGTCGTCAAAATTTACCTCAACACAGATGCTACCAGAAATGGACTTTGAAAGGCATTGAGTCATTTTAGTAGTTTAATTGATGGTTGTATAATTGATATCAGGTTTATATACATATAAACAGAGGTGTGCAAATGACATGGAGGAATTACTAAATGCTTATCAATAGGCTTGAACCTTATTTTTTGAATTCATGCAAAAGTAGCCTTTAGTTTGTGACTCATAAAATTTCCCTAAGTTGGTCCTTTAACAACAGTATGGCCATAATTCAATCTAAAATAAACATTTTCTGAGATCATTAGATCTAATGTTTCGTCATCTGTAAATTCAAAACTTGTTGAAATTTTGCAGGATAGAGATTTAAGTAATGGGTAAGTATAAAAACCTGGATGATGATGAACAGGATTGTCGTAATGAGGAGTAAGACCTGCACATCATAAACATTTCTGGGTATTTCTAGAAGCATCATAATTGGAATGGTTAGCACATTCTTCCTTCTTCATCGTGGGCATTATATATTCCCTTCTTGGAAAATCCATTGCCATTTTCTGCTTGAGGATGTGCATATGTCGTGTCTTGATAGCATTAGAAGGACTGGCTCGGGTCTTCTTGAGCTACTAACACCGCCTCTCTTATTCATTTACCCTAACCAAATCTCATCGCTTGATCCTATTTTTCTAATCCGAACTATCTATTTGACATTATAACAAGGAGGTGGATACAACCTTGTGACTTTCCAATCTATTCACACACAGTCATATCCTTTGAAAGTTCTAAAAGAAATTCTACAGCTTTCATACCCTCTCCAATATCACATGAAACTAAACAAATAATAAAATTAGTAACATGATCAACCTCCACTATTTTCACCTTATTATCAATGTTGTCCTATATCAAGCTAGAAACTAATGTTAACATTTTGTTCATAATAAATGGCTTATTCCATCCCAGAAGTCCAACTAAAATATGAATGTAACTTTCTATTCCTATCCATTGCCTATGCTTTTCTTTCTCCTCGCTTAACCTTCGTAATTCATTAAGATCATAAAACACAATTTTCTCCTCATCAGAATCCAAATTAGGTTTCAATGAAGCTATTGTGACCATTGTATTTCTATCTTTCCACTTTTCTATAGACCTTCAAAGTATGATATTCGATCTGAGCTCTTTACTGATTAGCACCTGATTAGTCATGGGACAAGTAGTGTGCCCCTTTGCAAACCATCTTTCAATAGAACTTCTATCAAATGTTTGACAAGAAGAAATCTTAACAGGGTCTTCCATTACCTCTCGAGAAATTGGGCAGTAAAAGTTGTAAGGGAGAAAAAAATGACTTCCCAAAAAGAACCTTTTCTCGTAATTTATCTTATCTCTCTCTTTGGTAGAAAATGCCACATCTACACAATGAAGAAATCCAGTGATTTGTTCCATTTTAAAAGCCTTTGCTTCATTTTTTCTCTCAATATGGTACCTTCCATATCACTTTTAAACTCTTCGTATTCATGTTTCAAAATTGATGTATCAGTGGAAACTCCCACTACTATGGCAATCTGAAAATGTAATTTAGTTGCATAAACACTACTAGTATGCCTTTTTATGATCCCAGATTCAATTTTATCAACTATCAAATGCACTATCCAATGTACTATCTATAGAGTGTTAAGGCTTCCCTCTTTCATCTCTGATCTCTATTTTGTTGTTAACATAATTTTATCTGCTTGTTTACACGCCAATCCTCCTTGGCCATACCCTCTATTTTGTTGTCAACATAATGTTATCCGCCTAGGTTTCCCACCAATCTTCTTTGGCCATACCCCATCAATGCTCCTTGGCCATACCCTCTTAAATCTTAAATTTCATGAGTGGGAAAATGAAATTCCAAGTGAAAAGCCTCAAAGCTTTTACCATAATGTAAAAAAAAAAAGTTATTCAAATATAATAAATTTTTTTTATTTTTATTTTTAATTTATCAATGTTATAAAATGTTTTAATATTTTTCGAAAAGAAAGGTAGTTGAATTTGTAAGCCATTTTATTTTTTTGTTTTTTCATGTTTTCACCTTATGAAAGATTTGATTCCTCCATCTTGGCACTTGGTAGATCCAAAGCTAAGATGGATCTAGATTGTTTTAATTATAATATAATTATACTATTTATTTTTTTACAAAATCAAAGTGTTAAATAGGACATCACAACATCTCTACCATGGGAGAGGAATTCAATTATTATGGAGAAACACTATAGGCCCATGGTAAAATTGGAGGCGAAGAAAGGGGTGTCAATATTCTGACTAGAGCGAGGCGTAGTTTTGACAAAAGAGTGAATGGGCTATGGGAAATGTCAGGCTTTGATATCCTTGTCAAAATTAAAAATAAGATTAAATGATAACCATGAGATTTTTATTCACATGATGTATATTTTTTAAGTACAGAGATTGTTTTCATGATAAACCGTTTAAATACACATAACTACTCATCAAACATGTTTTTTCAAATGAGATGTTGATTTCATGCTTTGAGACCCACATGAAGGAGGAGGAGTTGGTAGATTGTGCATTGGACGAGAGGGTTTTCAACAAATTTGGGCTAGCGCAAGGATTTTATAGATCCACTTTTGGAAGTTAAATTGAAAGGTCACCATGCCTAGGATTTTGGGCCTACCAAATCTTTAGAAAGAAAATTTAATGATTTAATAGGTTAGTCATCAAGTGATTCAGAGGTCCTAACCCTTACTCCAATTGTGCATTGTTCAGGTCCTCTAGTTTCAATCAGCCTAAGGCTCGAGGCCATTTGTCAGGGGATGAAAAACTCTTCTTGGGGTTGTCTAACTTTGAGTTTGGTTTCCCTTTCATCTTGGAGATAGAATAAAGACATCAAATGTATTATGACTTTCTTAGGGTTTTCATAAGTTTCATAAGTTACGACTTTCTCTGGTTTTTTTTCTTACTTCTCCTTCATCTCAAGTGCCATTGACCTTGCCCTCCTTAGACGAACTGCTGAAGGAGAGCCTTTCCTCAATGACAAAGGAAGGTCAAACTAATGTTAAGAATATTTGAAGTCATTTGCAGAAAATCTAGATACAAAAAGTGTACTTATAATTTTAACTCTATATATCGATTCAAAGAGCCCTTTATCTCTAAATTTTAACACTGCAGATGGATTCAGAGACCCCTATAGTGAAATGAAACACTTCAATATCAAAAATTGCAATTTTCCATTTCTGGAGTGACACAATTAAAAAGTACTAACATAAATGGCTAATTCATATACTTGTTGTGATTATTATTTGGTCATATTTTTATTCTTGGACTATAGTAGTCATTTACGTTAATCATTATTGATTTGGTCACTTATTATGTAGTCATATATTTTAGTCCTGAACTAAATTAGTCATTTTGGTTTGTCGCTTTTAGTTTGGTCACTTATTATATAGTCATATAGTTTATCCCTAAGCTAAATTAGTCATTTAAGTTAGTCATTTTTAGTTTGGTCACTTAAAATTGTTCAAATTTAGTAGTAATTCACTTGAAATAATTGCGGTGACTAACGTTTTTAGTCACCTAGTCACTAATTTCATCATTTTCTACTAGTGTCTCAAGACCAAGGCAATGAAGACAAAGGGATTATTATGATTTACTCCACTAATTATAAATCTCATTCAACCCTCAAAGAACTCCTCGTGTGAAGGAAATGAAAACTAGGGCTTCCCTTCTACAACACACCTAGGGCAAGAGGTTTTATGGGTGAAAACCTGGGAAGCTTACAAAACATTGAGATCCTATAGAAAATTCCCTAGGCTTAAACTATATGCTCTAAGAATCCACCAATTCTTCCTCTAATGTGATTCAGTCTATGCCCTAGCCTAGCCATCCTATTCAAGAGGACTAAAATTCAGAAGAAGAGAAATATGGAGAAAAAGTAAAGTTGACCACTAAAGGCTTGGACCAGTGCCTTCTCCTTTAGTATATGGGAACCTAGATGACTTATATTAGCTAAAATTTTCCCGAAGGAGGACAAGAATTGATGCCCTCGATACCAACCCTTAAAAAGTACCCACTCAATATTTATGTTGTTTTATGGAGAAAAACAATATTTCACTATTAGGAACATTCATCGCATCTCATATCATGAGTAACATATGCAATTAACAACAAAATAGTTTCTAAAAATAAATCTTCAATAATTAGGGTATAATTATAGCATAATATAGTTGCAAAAATTCCATACATTAGAAATTATTTCAATAATAACTTCAACAAAAGAAACTTACAAGATGACCATATGATGTATCCATCCAAAATTCTTGAGATAGCTCCGAAGAAGATCAAGATTTTGGCTCCAAATATTGAAATGCATCCAAGATCATCCAATATCCAAACCAAGAACAAGTGTGAATTTGCTAGGAACGATGAAATTCCTAAGTGTAATGATGGTCCCATACAATTGAAGTTATGTTCTATTTATATGAGTCCTACTAGGTCAAATAATTTAACCTAAACCCCTCAACATTATAAAAATGGTCAAGATATATCCCTTGGCCACAAGCTAACATTAGAAATTATTTCAATAATAACTTCAACAAAAGAAACTTACAAGATGACCATATGATGTATCCATCTAAAATTCATGAGATAGCTTCGAAGAAGATCAAGATTTTGGCTCCAAATATTGAAATGCATCCAAGATCATCCAATATCCAAACCAAGAACAAGTGTGAATTCGCTAGGAACGATGAAATTCCTAAGTGTAATGATGATCCCATAAAATTGAAGTTATGTTCTATTTATATGAGTCCTACTAGGTCAAATAATTTAACCTAAACCCCTCAACATTATAAAAATGGTCAAGATATATCCCTTGGCCACAAGCTAACCAAGTAACTTCACAAAATTATGAATTAGCCATCTAAATCCAAGTCAAAATGATGATGTCATGATGACGTAGGGTCATTGGAAGGCCATGCCAAGTCCTATTTGGGCCAAAATGAGTGATATAGTTTCATAAATCTTGAACGAGGGGATGGCCCCTTAGTCTTCATGTAAGTCATCATGTGGGGCCCCAAATTGCGTGTGGAGCACAAAAGCTAGTCTCATAGGTCACCTGATGATAAAATATCCTTTAATGCTCTAATACGAAGGGCTCTAACAATACTACTTTCCCTCCCATTTCTCAAGGGGTAAGACAACCCTCTTCTAGGCCTTGGATCACCTTCCATATCGCATTGTGCATGCTAAGCCAACTAGTGCACATTGTTCAAAGTGCACCATCTCGTGAATAATGTCTGGTAATTTGAAGAATATTGAGGGTGTTGATGGTGCCCATGGCATAAAATTATTCTTTGCACATTATGGGAGCCCCAGGGTTCTCAACTATTCCCCTAGGGGTGTCAATATGATCCTTTGGTTGACAAGGGCCTCAATTACGTTTCCCAAGAATGATCAAGTTGCTTTTCAATTACATATAATGTCAAGTGCTACATATTCACCATTAGACACAATAATTCATTAGTTTATATAAGTGAACCAAGCTTCTAACCAAGGGCACATTAAGACTCCATATTTGGGTTCTCTTCCAAATTTTAGGTTTTAATCTCATAATAATATTGTTACATCAGTAGGTAGGAGTGGCTAATAAACAATTCTATTAGGCATTCTTAGCTCCTAAGGGGAAGAACAAGTCCTTGGGACACCCTTCAAGTGATAGGTGGCATATGGATGATGCTAAATGGATGGCGTCACTGGGGTCTCTGGGCCAAATGCCATGGCTACAAGGATAACAATAATTGGGGATGTCAACATATTAGGTGTATAGATGTAGGAGGGAGAAAGTGAGGATACCTGAGTTACTCCAACATTTTGTTTTCCACCCCTATTTATTTTCCTTTTGCCTTTTATTGATTTTCCCCTATATTATTGCTCAGGGTTATGGGAAATTAGAGCATGTTGTGTACAATATAAAGTAATTACTATCCCATTAAGATGGGGTAGTTCATCTCCCACCAGGGTTTGGGACGTCCATGGGTTACTTAATGATGTGAGTGAACTCATGGGGCCCTAGGTACTAGGGTTATGGCCATGATAAAGAGGTAGAGCTCATGTTTTTCTCTTTCCCATGTTTTATGTTAAATATCCTAGCAATCTTTCACATTTGTAATATTATTTTCTTTTTTTCTTACTTGTGGCCATGATATGCTTTTAGTGTTCTTATAACTGCCTTATCCTTCGGGCAAACATTTCCAAGCTTAACCTAACTATGTAAACAAGGGCAGTGCTAATTCTTTGTGGACCCAGAGAAGGAAAATGACGAAATATGACTTTTAATGTGCAGAGGGGAGTGAAAAATGTGGAATGGGAAAATGGGACCACACAACAAAAATCAAGGTTTCTTGAGTAGCGCCCTTCCTAAAACCATAGGTCATTAGGGGAGATCCCACAACACTAGGATTGAGGATTAACCCCCAATTTAAAGTGAGTGAACAAAACCACGATCAAACCCCTTCTTCCAAGACACCGAATAATCCATGCCCAAGATGCCTAAGAAAAAGAAGCATAAGCACCTAATTTCATAACGAAAAACATACATTTTTGGTTGGATTTCCTGCCTTCTAGAATATTCTATCGACATATGGGTGAGGGAACATATGACTGATGGAGGGAGATGAGATCAATAGGCACAATGTATTGGCTACATTGGTGGTCGTTAAGGGATGATGGCTTTTAGAGGAACAAATAACTAGGAGAAAATTACTCCTAATAGGGTCACCCACTTTTTGTGGGTAACACAGCCAACTTGGAAAGCCTTGAGTGTCCTATCAGCTTCCTCAACAAGCACTCAATGGTTTATCAACGCTTTTCAACAAGTGATCTTAACCTAGTTACTCCTCTGATCATCACTCCAATCTTTGCATATTGGACGCCATAATCCAACTACTCTAGTGCATTAATTTATGCGATCTCACCCCAAAAAAACTATGAGCACAAGTTCTCAAACATAATTCATTGATCCTTTTATGTGCTCCGTGCACTCCTTATCTTTGTTTATTGTCGAAGTATCTTGTCATTCTAAGTTCTGAGTATGTCATTTTGAACCTTGACTTCTTCCCTTTCCTGAATTAAATGTTTATTAAGAACCTTCAATTCATAAGTATCTTGCTTCATATTCTCTTCAATGTTGTATCACTATTTTGTTCTTGTTTCTTTTGTCAAAGTCTCACCAGTTTCAAATTGAGATAAATTTTCTTTTTGTTGTGCTTTTTGCTCTAGAGATTCTACATAATCGTATATCTCTTGGTGAAGTGGATCAATTTCTAGAGTTCTCCTTGTTGGACTGCCTATTCGACTTACTGTTGGAGTGACTGTATGAGTAGGTGTATGAAATTATTTATCTTCAAGATTTATCGTTTCCAGTGATTGAATGTTTGTCAATTTTGAAATTCTTTTACTCCTCAAACTTATTCATACGCTTTCAATGTTCTTCCTTTATACTTTTTTTCCTTCATTTTACCGTTTCCATTAATTGAGTGTTTGTCAATTTTGAAATTATTTTACTCCTTCTCAAACTTATTCTTGAACTTCCAATGTTTTGCTTTTCTATTCTTATGTCCTCCGTTTTCTTATTTTGTTCAAGTATTGGCTTACTCAAGCTAGTTTTCTTCCTTCTAAGGACTTGTTTGCTAATTTTCTATTTATACTTTTCAAGGTATTCACACAGTGGAGTATTAGCTTCAAACAGGTCCACTGGAATTTCAATCATATTTTGACTTTGCCAATTATCCCATTTTTCTTGTAAATGTGCTTGAATCAAGATTTTAACAAGTCCATGATGGTACAGAGAGTTATCTATGGACCTAGATTCTCTTTGGATACTAAGGGCCATGTTCTTTAAACTCTGAAGAAGAAAGTAAGGAATATTGATTTCAAATCCATCGAAAAAGTGCATCATAAGCCTAGCATGATAGAAAAACATCATTCCGAATTTTCCTTCACATGTTATAAATTTTTGAATTACAAGCAAAAAAAAATCACCATTTTCCTTTTAATGTTGTCACTGGAATATGTTTCTTCAAAATAGACAAGTCCATACCTAGTTCCGTTAAAAAGTGAATCCACTCATTTTCTTTAATTATTCTATTTTTGAACCAACTCTATCAATTCCTCGGTAAACCTGTTGCTTCAACTACAAATGACTCCGTAAGGATGAGTTTAACATCTCCTATTTTAGCTTCTACTCCATCAAAAGCTCGGTCAAAAGCTTTAGTAATCTTCTTTTAATGCCCATCAAAATTTTCAAAGAACTAGAGACAACCCACCTGCTATAATTTCTCCTTAACCCATGGATAAACTTGCAAGAATTTCACACCATTCGGTTGATAACGCACAAGCGTACTCATAGCATGGAGAAGTCTCTGACCTAGAATGCTCTTTTTGACTGAGAACTAGAAGGGAATGAGGGGAATGAAAGGTCGTGAAATGAGTTCGATGAATATAGAGCAAGGTTGAAATGATAAAAGCGTAAAATATTGATGGAGGAATTGGTTTTGCATCCAGATTGTCCTTGCACAACTTCCCAAATTTGATTTCAAAGGACTAGTGTTATACACTTGATCTTATTAATCAGACCTTGATGTGACAAGCGGTGCAATGATGAGGTGGTAAGTTGATAACAGCTAACACATTTTATAAGATTCTCAATATTTCCATACTTGATCCATAATTAAAATCTAAGTTCTTAAATAAAAAATACAACTCAAATATTCTTGCATACCTTAATGTTTCTTTCGATATCCATCTTGCTGTTGAATTTGATTTTGATTGCAGAACCATGAATTGGTTGCGGAATGATAACAATTATGTCTCTACTCTTTATTGATTAGAAGAAGGGTTCCCTATTGTTGCTACTACTGAAGATGATGATGATGACCAATAAAATATTGATCGTAAATGTAGTTTTGGCACCTGAAAAGAAAGAGAAGGACAAAATAAATAGAGACAAGAAAAATGGATTTTGAAAATCTAAACGACTAAGAAACCTTGGTTTTCAATTAAGACTTAGCATATATATCACATAATGGTTTTCATATTTAACTTTATTTTTATTAAATATATACTTTACTATTTTATTGTTTTTTTTTACTTATATAATTTTTTGTTTTTTATTTTTTTCAAAAAAAATACAATGAAGTTGGAAGGTGAGGAGAAGAATCATCTTCTTTAACCAACTTAAATTTAGAATTCTCTTGCAAATATTTGAAAATTTCTTCCCTTGTTAGTGGTTTCTTATTCAATCTTAATCTATGACCATTAACAGGGAAAGTAATTTGTTCTTCATCAATAGTTTTGATCTTCGTTGCTTCATTATAAAAAATAGTGTTAATCTCATAAGGACCAAGCCAATGAATTTGAACTTCTTCTTGAAAATATTTAAATTTGAAATCAAAGAGAAGAGCCCAATCACCTTTTCTTGAACTTTTTAGCTTTGACAAACTTGTCATGCCACTTAGATCTTCGTTGCTGATCTTTGTTGTTTCTTTGAATAGCATCGTGTCAAATTTCATCCAGTGACTCAATTGAGCAAACTTTTCTTTCTGAGCTTCTGAGAGATCAAGGCTCAATTTGACTGTTGTTCTCAATGTTTCCACTTTAAATTCAATTGGAAGTAAGGCTTGCTTCCCATAGACAAGCTCATGTCCAATTATGTTTCTCCATGTGGTTCGATATGCCCATAATGCTTCTGTAAGCTTTTCTTCGCAATCATTCTATGCAAATGCCTAATTTTGGTAAGAATTGCTTCAAGAACTTTGTTGGTAGATTCATATTTCCCCATCACTCAAGGAATAAGGTGTGCTGGTTTTGATCACTTTTTTTTTCTCTAGTTGATACTTTCAAAGGTAACTTTCCTCTAGCCAAATAATTAGCAATATCTGCAAACCAAAGTGTTTTAATAGATACAGAAAAAAGATGTTCATCAGGAAAATTATCTTTTACAAGAACGTCATTATTATTCTATAATCTAGAAATAAAATTAGCAATTTTATTTTGTTTTCTTGTTCTATCAAGAATAGTAATGTTGAATTCTTGTAGTAATAACAACCATCTTGTAACTCTGCCATTAGTAATTGATTTTTTCATTAGATACCTAATGGAAGAACTTTCTGTATGAATAAAAGTTTCATAAGTAGTTGTGTAATGACAAAATTTATTAATGACATGAACAACAAACATTGTGAAGATAAATCCCCTCTGTGGATAGAGGCAATCTCTCTAGCCCAATGAGTGGGTCTAGAAACAAACTAAACAAGCTAATGCAGACTTTCCTATCTTACGCTTAAAATTGCAAAGAGGGAGAGAGAGAAACCTACCTTGCTTTGATGCTAATTGGTGAATCCTTCGGTGATGACTTTGATCCTTTATCTTTTACGCTCGCTCCTTGCTTGTTCCTTATATCCGAGTACTTGTAAGAGAGATCAAAGGACAATACAAGATACAAGAGCATACATAGTATATATCAAAGATAAACTACTTGACAGATCAAGGAGTATCAAGCTAAATGCATAATTATTTAGACATTTTTGGAAAGTGAACATTAGATGTATGTATTAATGATTCAAAAGGGGAAGCATACGCCCATTACCTTGATGTTGGAGACCTCCTTTTGGTGGATGTCTAAGTCCAAGCCAAGACACTTCAAGCACTCCTTTTCCAAGTTAAATGGACAACATTTAGGCATAATTTCAACATATGAATGCAGGGAATTAGTAACCAACCATTTGGCGATGGAAGGGATTTGATTTATAGGAACCGAGAGGGAGTTAGGGATCCACAAAAGAGGGAGAAACGCCCACATCTCAAGGGGAAGGCCCTTGAAGTTAGTATCAAGAGATCCAAATGTCAAGGCTCAACCATATATCTACCTAACAACATCGAGCTCGTGGCTTTTCGAACTTTCTAGGATACAGAGTTTCTCCTCCACTTTGAGAAAACTTTCCATAAGAGGTTCAGCGCGGGATTTCATATCAAAACCCATGCTCGTAGAGATAGGTCAAAGAGTTGCAACCTATCATCACCATGTCCAAGCAATGCAGCAAAGAGTGTTAGTACTAAAATTTAGGGTTTCAGTCAACCTTCTCCAGAATTGGCTCGAGCCATTTTTTCTTCTATTCTTCAAAGATGTTTCAATATGTATTTCATGATGAGTACACGTCACAGTTTTCAACATTTTGGCACTCTGATATGTGGAATAAGAAGTGAACAAGAGGTATGACAAAATACTCTGTAATAGATGCCCCCTAAAGCATGAACGTAGAATACAGAGTGATGGGTGAAATTCTTTACAAGTCAAGGCGAGGACTACAAAAACGTTGTCAGGAGACTTGCAAATCAAGCATATACATATACATATCTAAAATCTCTGATATCAACATGCCAATGATACATGAGTAGGCATCTAAGAATACATGAATCCATGGTATGAGCACAACCATCCAAATAGAAAGGATCATGTGCATGGACCCATAGTATGGATGCAGCCATCCGAATAGAAAGGATCACATATATGGACCCGTGGTGTGGTCACAGTGATCCATATAATCATTTGTACAATCATGAATAACTCACAACTCCACGCAACCTGGATTTTATCAGATGCAACCCAGGGTCTTTAGCTTTGTCCCAATCTGATCATTGTACGAATTCTAGCATGCGAATAGATGTGTCAAAGTCAAAAACACCTAATTACGAGTCAATAATGTAAATCATTAACAGGCACAAGAGAAACCGCCAAATTGATAATGTCTTGCAAGGTACAATCAACAAAACCCATGAGACTAAATAATGAAGTTGAAGTCGGATGCAAAGAACTTGTCATTGAGGCATGCAAGCTCCAAGGTACTGGAAGGGAGTGTCTAGATCATCTTCTTGGATAATGAGATAAATTTGACAGGAAGCGACCCATCTCAGGAGGGCCATAATGTATCCCACATCATCAACACAAAACAAATTATATAGTAGAGTAGGTAAGTTTTATTCTGGACTATGGAAAAAGTCATGCAGTGTATATGCATTAAAAACTTCAGATAGGACTTCCCTTGAACATATCGGTGACATGACTCCAAAGTTTGGCAGCATTTTATTCAACATGGAATCAAATTTCATGATGATGAAGTAGTATAATTAGATCAGAGGAAAAATGGATTTCCCAAACCCGGGAAGGTAAGTGATGAAGTGAGGATAACCCAAACCTGACACAAGCAATAGATAAGTGTCATGTTCAAGAGCGACATGCTGCCTTTACACAAAGTACAAGAGATATTCACTTTCATTTTTCCCCCACTATTTCTAGTGAGTGCCCCATTATTTTTTCATTGCAAACTTGAAGGGGAGAGCATATGCTTACCATATAATTTCATTCTTCGGATGAATCCATCCTAGTAAGTTTAACGAGTCCCAGAAAGGAGAAATGCGATCTCTTCATGGTGACAAGTCCTACACCATTTAGGTTTTACGAGTCTAACAGATGAAACTCGACATATTTTTCATGTTTAGAGAATTTCAAAGAGAGGCGAAAAATAAAACCCCAAAGATCCCTTTTTGTAGATCATCCCTTGAATCCGAAAAAGTAGGAAACAATATCCAAGAGAACCTCTTAGCCATGTTCAACTAAGCTATTCCTTTTTCATAGAGTAGTCTATCTCCATCCAAAAAAGGGTTAGACTTATACTGAGTATACGTCATTGTTGGTTCCTAAATTTTCCTAGTTTTTACCCACCTTTTTATCCCTTTATTTTACCCATTTCATATTCTTTTTGGTCGATTTATATATAAACAGCAAAGGTATACCTATTTTCATGTCTTTTTGAATTATTAATCAATGAAGCGTAGTTGTAGGGGATTATTACCTAAAGTGACTTGCTAACTTAAGTTTCCTTGTAGATTCGAAGGAATGATGATCAAGACCATGATTCAACATATCATGAATATCAAGCTAACATTTCTATATTTAGATATCAGCTGCAATGGTAGTTCAACTTATCGACCAGCACAAGTGTTATCTTTATATTCTATTGTATCTTGAGAATCACTATGTATTTATAGGCAAACAACTCCCGTAATCTTAGGAATTATCAGTTGTTAAATGAAATGTATAAGTAGTGTTGTGGGGCTTGGAAATCCACCACTAATAGATACACGAGAATTTTGGGTTGCAACAGCAAACTTCTGTAATGTTATTTTGATTAATGTTGATCTTTTGAGCATTTCATAGTTCTTGATCTTGCCGTAGTCCTGATAAAGGAGTTGGGCCGACTATCCTGACCATGTGTTGTTGGATTAGTTGTGTGCGTAGGCTTATTTTTATTACATAATTTTCTTACTGTGTAATGATTTATCAATGTGTTGATGTGAGTCTTAACTTGTTGCTACTCTGATTTTTGTTACAGTTATTACTTTTTGTTACACATTGTTATGTTTATGATTGAATGTTCAATGTTCGGTACGGAAATTGTGGCCTGCATATACCTTACATCATAGCCTTGAAATAATCAGTCGAGCCCTGGGATAACAATTAATGTGGAATTGGGTGAATTTTATGATTCATATTTGAACACCAACGTTCATTTCATTTACTTTAACGATTTTTAAACGACAAGTACTCACTGACCTTTCCATGTTTTGAGAATCAAAAAAGAGCTTAAAAATGACTCCATGGGGTCGCTTTTTGGTTTATTTCTTACGAATCCAAAAAATTGATCAAATAAAACTCGTTGAATCAATCATAATTAATCACCATCACCATGTTTCATGACCTTTCATTGCACATTACCCATTTCAAGGAAAAATATTAAAATACAAGTGGAATTTTCCCTAATTTGATAAAAACATCATTTAAAAAGTTATAAAATCTCAAACATGTAAATCATTTTTACCATTTTACCACTTTGCAAATCAGAGAGCATTTTTACCCTATTTTACCTCGATCTTCAGGCAAAGAGTATGATCAATCCAGGACACCATTCGTCGAGCCATTCACTGCAGAGAGTACGATCAATCCAGGACACCATTCGTCGAGCCATTCACTGCAGGAAAGAGATATGTCCCTTCCTTTCAATTTGGTTTTATTTTCATGCATTTTCACCCATAGATTAGGTTGTAAAGAGGTATTAGCCAAAATTTATTACGAGAGCAATCAATGTGGGTTTTACCCATTGGGCCCGCACTACTCACCTTGTAGCCAACCACGAGAATGCGATGGAAGCATGGAAAATTACACAGACAGGCGCATTGACACAGAGATGTGAATTTTTTGAAAAATCGACCATGTTTAATGGTTTTTTTCTAGATTTGTTTCCATAGAAACTCATTAATTGTTGTTCTATAGATGTACCACATATTAATCGAACAAAAATGGTGATCAAATGGAAAAAAAGAGGAGATGAATTTGAAGACCATCAAGCAACCTAGGACCCAAATTACAATGCTCCTCTTTAAGACTATGGGTTATTGAAATTCTTTTTGATTCCTGGAATTAGGTGTCAGGTAGAGTTACTACAACATTTGATTGGTTGGTGGGATGTGGATCACCATTTTCTCATGAGTGGGGACCAAGAACTTGAAATATATGTCAAAAACATGTATTTCATTACTAGTTTGTCCAGAAAGGGACAACGGATTCAGTTGTTTGGTTCTCATGTGGAGGGGAGAGCACGGATATGTTGATTGTGAGACACTGTCCAGGCACTCAAAAAAATTAGAGTGGGAATATAGATATAAAGACCATCACTAATATCCACTACGAACAATCCTTCATACTATGCCCTGAATAGTTGGGGCACAAGCTTTGCATGAAGCAACAAAGTCTCATTTCCAGTATGCCATTCACTGTCTAAGTCCCATGGTTTTAAAATAGTGTGAGGGATTATTGGTCAATATGAAGAGCCAGCTTACGAAGTGCAAGTGAATAAAGCTTATACAATTTTGCTATGGATCCATCATGGTGACGTTCTTCTTGGAACCTGTGTCATTGTTTTGATATCAGTGGATAGAAGTGGATGCACCAACGCCCAGAGATCCTCCGTTGATGAGGTGGGGTGAGTTGATACCCTGACAGGGAGGTGGCCAACGGACTTCATTTCGCCAGCATTTTTTGGACGGCTGCGACAACAGTTAATCATGGTAGATGATTGGGCATACACTAGCAAAGTTTTCCCAGAAGATCCAAACCTTCCACTTCCACTAAGCGCATAGTGGACACTCATGCAGGTAAAAACCAATTTTTGAAGTTTTTGATTCTTTTTTTTTGTGTACTAAGATTTGAAACTTGTAATTTTTGTAGATGTTGGACCAGAGAGACCTCAAGGGGTTTCTCCGATAGCTAGGTGAGTGTCATGTCAGATGGAGTATGCTCCCTATGAAGAGGGAGTTGACGCCATTGTTCAAGTAGAATGCAACTTGGAATTCCTCACAAGGGGCATTCCAGAATATGCATCGATTGATGAGGTGCCACTGCGATATCAGAGGCTTATTATAGGGGTGCCCACCAGAGTGCATCGGTTACTGAACCAAGTCATTAGAGCTATGTCATGCTACCATGAGCTCCATGTAGGCAGATAGTCATCTCTAATGTTTGTTTTCTGTGCTTATGTAGGCTTGAGAAACCATGTGTCCCAAAACACAATTTTTTACTTTTTAATGTAATAAAAAAATTTACGAACACTTTACTATGTGATGGTTTTTTTATATATGTCACAGATGTCTATCTAGTACATAATTAGTCAATGTATCTGTTAATGTGTTCAAACATCTTGGAATATGTTGATAAGTGATATAACCAAAGTCTCATTCCAAGAGAAGAACTCACAACTGCATTCTCAAAATTTGAGGGTTTTTAACTGAATAATTTTTGTTAAGTTGTAGTACAATGAGTTGTGAATCAAGATTAATGACTAACTATCTAACTCCAAGAGCAATGGCTTCTGACAAAATATCATTAACCGTACTATATTTGGTAATGTTATTTTAGTACGACCTAAACATATGCCTTGTAAATTCACTAACTCGCCATTAGGGTCATATATTGCCCTTGCAGGTGAAGAGAAATTCCATGTACTACGACAAGCTCCATCAACAAAACTGACATAAAGGTTTCGTGACATCTGCAAACCAAGTAGAACACATGGTAAGCAAAGGAAAACATGTTTGAAAAAGAAAACAAACACAACAAAAGAAAACTTCACTAATGTACAAAGTGAAATCACGCATAATACTCCTTAAGGTAAAGCTCGTTTATGGGCTTAGCCAACTAATTTCCTTCATAGTCAACTAAATCATAGGCACCTCTCTGTAATACTCGTTTAACAATGTAAGGCCCATGCTACATTGGTTTGAATTTCCCAACTCCCAATTTATCACTGACTTGATCATATAACAAGGCCAAGTCACCTTTGGCAAAAAGATGGGGAGTAACAATTTTATCGTTTTGAAGTAAAGTAAATTTTCCTCATTCGGTGAAGTTCTAGGGAGTAATTCGTCAACTAGTTTTAATGAAGGAATCTCACATTCAATCAGAAGGGTTTCATCTAGACCATACACCAACCGAAAGGGTGTGAATCCATTTGTTGTCTTAATTGTGGTTTGGTATACCCACATAGCTAAAAATAGGATAAGGTGTCAATTCAATTTATGCATCCCAACAATATGTTGAAGCATTGTAATGAAGACTTTGTTGACTGCCTCAACTTGGACATTAACATGTGGATAGTAAGGAGTTGAGATGTCGTGATGCAAACCAAACTAAGCAGTAAGCTCTGTCATCATATAATTTCGAAAATGAGAGCCATGGTCAGTGGCAATGGCTTGAGAGACACCAGATCGAGATATTACGTGATTAAAAAAGAACTGAGCTGCAATTTTACCTTCAGAATCATATGTGGGGATCGCCTCGACCCATTTAGTGAAATAATCGACGGCAGCGAGGACATAACCGTGCCACGCAGATGAGCGAGGGTTACATGTCATGAAACCAATATGTCATTTGGAAAAGGGCCCGACGTAATAACTGTGTGCAAGGGTGCAAGTGGGGCTATTTGTAGTTATAAATCCAGTGATCATGACATTTTTGGACTGCTAAAATGAATTCTCTGAAGATCGAAGGCTAGAAATAACTGGCGCGAAGGATTTTTTGAGTCATGGCATATCCTCGCATGTCACTGCTAGGCCCCAAATTGATAGTCATTTAAGACTCTCTCAGCTTCTTCAAGGGTTAAACATCAACGAAGGATTGAATCAACACCAACACGATACAAAGTATATCCAATGATTTGATAAGGTTGGGACAAATGTCGGATGTGTCAACGTTCAGAGTTCGATAACTTCAGTCGAAATTTTTGGTTCTCGAGATAGGTAATGATATCTATGTACCATGGATCCAAAGTACTGATGAGGAAGAGAGCTTCATCATGAATTAGCTCATCGAATGTAGTATATGTGGTTACAGAAGGAAGGTTACAAATTAACTAGGAAAAAACCAAAGATTTCTTTGATTTAGCTTTAAAAATTTCCAAGTGTAATTCTTGTAAGATAATAATCCATTTAGATTACTTTCCCCCCAATAACTGACAAGTCAGAATGTATGTCATGGGGTAGTAGTCAGAAATCACAGTGCTTTTTCGTAACAGAATATAGTACCAAAAGAGTTGAACAGTGTGAACAGCTGCTAAAGCCAGTTTCTTGACATGGGCATACTGAGTTTCAACGTCAAAAAGATTTAGACTCAAGTAATAAATCACATGTTCGTCTCCATCATCATTATCCTGAACAGGTATCATAGCAACAGTACTATCGGTGACAATCAAGTACAAGAAAACATCGTTGTGATAATTTGGGGGATGTAGTAAAGGAGCACTAATCAAGGATTTTCTCACTGCATTGAAGGATTTTTTAGCAACTTCATCCCAAATGAATGGGACCCCTTTCTTTAACAAGTGATTAAATCCCTTGGAAAGTCCAGTGTATTTCGGGACAAAACGACGAAGGAAATTCACTTTCCCCTGTAAACTTTGCAACTGATTTAAAGAATATGGAGGGGGGCAATTAATGATGGCCTCCATCTTAAGGGGATCGATCTTAATGCCTTCGTTTGATATGGAAAACCCTAAGAGACGACTAAGTACAACGCAAAAGACTCATTTACGTAGATTCAAAAGAATATTGTAGTGTCGACAGCGAAGAAATAACTCTCGAAGGTGATCATGATGGTCGTGACGCTTAAAAAAATGTGTTGATAAGTCATCAATATAAGTTTGAATCATATGTTTAATATCATGAAAGGAATAAGGCATCGCTCATTAGAAGGCAGCGCCAACATTTTTCAGGCCACAACGGATTTTTTTTGTAAGAAAAGGTTCGCTAAGGACAAATGATAGAAATTTTATGTTGATCGACGGGGAGAATGTTAATCTGGTTGTATTTGCAAAAACTGTCCATAAAGGAAAAAATATCATTCCCTGCACATTCATCAATGATCTGATCTATAAATGGAGTCAGATAGTTATCTTTAGGATATGCCCAATTGATATCACGATAGTCAACACAAATGCGGACAGTTCCTAGTTTCTTAATCACTGGAACAATATTCGAGACCCAATCTGTTAATGGAATATGATAAGTGAAACCAGATTTAAGAAACAAAAAAAAAAAAAATCAACTTCTCTCTTTATGGCAACTTCCTTTCTAGGGTGGAAGGGATGAAGACACTGACGAAAAGCCTTCGCATTCAGATAAGCAGGAATCCATGACATTTTTTGCTACAATGTAATTTAACTTAGCGTGAGTCAAATTTTTACTTGTATAATAAATGGCATAAGGAGCTAAATATTTTTATCCAAAGATAGCTCCTAGAGTTGTATCTAAATCATCAGTAGAAATATAGAAAGGAAAACTCCAATTAGGTCCTCTTAAAATTGGTGCTTCAGTAATATTATGTTTCAATGTCTCAAATGCTTTCTAACAGTTAGGATTCCAAGCAGATTGACAATATTTTGTAAGAAGTTCGAAAAGTTGAGAGGATATTTTTGTGAAATTTTCTACGAGTCTTATATAATATCCAATAAATCCGAAAAAACTTCCTACATCCCTTTTCCAAACATAAATTTATATTTTAGGAATTACTTCTACTTTAGATGTGTCCACTTTAATTCCATCGCTTGAAATATGGTGGCCTAAAACATTCCCTTCATTGAACATAGTAAAACATTTCTCATGGCTTAATGAAAGGTTTGTCTCCTTACATATAATATGAACTTTTTCCAAATTTTCTATTTCTTCTTCAAAAGTATCACGATATATAGTAAAATCATCCATGTACACTTCCACACAATCATGAATTAGATCTGAAAAAATTACCTAAATCTTCTCTTTGAAATATGGCAAGTGCATTACATAATCCAAAGGAAGGACCCTATAAACATATGTTCCCCATGGGAATGTAAAAGTAGTTTTATCTTGATCTTCTAATGCTAGTTGGATTTTATTATATCCACTAAAACCATATAAGAATGAAAAATATGTTTTCCTTGCTAAGGTATCTAATACTTGATCTATAAAAGGTAGTGGAAAATGATATTTTAAAGTAGTTTTATTTAATTCTCTCTAATCAATGCACACACTCCATTTTCCAGTTTTGTTAAGAAAAATCACCAAAGATGACACCCATTGACTATATGATATTGGATAAATGAAATTCACATTAAGTAACTTTTGTAATTCCTCCTTGACAATTTCTCTCAAATTAGGATTCATCATTCTCTAAGGTTGTCTAACTGGTTTGGTATTTTCTTCAATATAAATATGGTGCATACAATTTTTAGGATCAATCCCTTTCATGTCAGTGTATTCCCATGCAGAAGCAGAGGAGTGCCTTTGTAGCATCTGAATCAATTTTCTCTTTTGAAATTCTTCCAAATTGTTGTTAATATTCAATGTTTATCTAGAAAAAATTCTACTTGAAAATTGCCAATTTTTTCCATTGAATGTAAAGCTATTTGGTGAGATGATAAATATTGAATATTAGATTATTCTTGAAAACGTTTATCTTGCTCACAATATCAAGAAGAATCATTATTGTTCATTCAATTTATGAATTTATCTTCTTTATATAATTGTGAAAAGGTATAAGTTGGCTGTAAATCATCAAATGTTTCATTATCATCATCTAACCAAGTCTCACATTCTATTTCAGTTATTTTGTTTGCAAGAGGATACCAGATCTACAACTTATGAATGCATCAGTTGTAGGTAGAAAATCTCTACCAAGGATCAATGGATGGCCTCCTAAATTATTCTTGGGAGTCAAAATCATGAAATCTATAGGATATTCCTAAGAATCTAGAGAAACAGACACCTTCTAATACTCCATCTAGTTTGATAATATATCAATCTGCTAATTGTAATATTGTAGGAGCATATTGAAGATTAGCAAGCTTCAATTGTTCCAATGTTTTTTTACTCATGATATTAATGGCTGATCCTATATCAATTAAAGTATTTTGAATCTCAACACCATTGATATGAATTTTCACAATAGGACTACCAGGATCTAGATATTTTTGAACAATAGGTTTTCCCATCATGATATCAACAATTTTTCCTACCAATTGGATCTTTTTGATATATTTTATTTTTCTTCCTAGTTTTCTAATCCATAGCTCATTGATTGTTTTTTCAAATACTGATATTTCCTTGATAGCTTGTAATAAAGGAATTTTAATGCAAATATAAGTTCATCTAGCATTTCATAATCTCGTAAAACAATTTTCCTTTCCATTCCTTTATCAATTTTAAACCTTTAATGAAAAGCTAGATCTTGTAACAAAACAAAAGTTTTTTCTACTAGAGGAATTGTAAGAGCTTCCTTTATTTGTTCATCCTCTGATAATATAGGAACATCTTCCTCTAGAGGGATGTTTTCTAGATCAAGATTTTCATCTTTCTCAGGAACTCCATTTTTATTAGATTTTTGGATGACAATTGTTGGTGACTTATTTGGTAAAACCCTAAAAGATCCAAGTTGAACATCATTTAGACCTAATGGGGTAATCTAGAAGCTTGACAATTTTGTCCTTTGAAATTATAAATAGCTCTTTGATTTTTATTGTTTGGATTCCGAAGTGGTTGGGTAGGTAGTTGATTGGATTTTTGAGAAAATGGTAATGAAGTTTGTTAATTTAAATTTTTAAATTGAGGAAGTTGAGTTGGTTGAGGAGGATAAAATTGTGGTGGAAAATAAAGATATGGTTGCTGGAACTAACGAAATTGAGGATGTTTTCCATAAGGATTTTTCCAACCTTGAGCTCGAGATGGTTTTTGAGATTGTGCAGCCCAAGGTTGCCATGGCGTGGGTGTTGTCCAATTCTTTTATGGTTGTCCATATGATTGAGTATTGAAACCTTGATTCATATTATATTGTTGATTTTGCCATGGTATTTTAGCAATAAAACAGAGAGATTCAACTTGACTTTTCACATCTTCTCCTTGGAAAACAAATTTACGACTAGGTATTGAAGGACATTCTTTTGTATTATGATTTTCAGCACATATGACACAAATTTATATACTATTAGTGGGGGCATGCTCATTTATACACTTGGGATAGAAAATAGATAATGCAACATTTTCATCTTTCTACTTGTTTTGTATCTTAAGGGTGTCTAGTTGTTCACAGAGACTCCCTAAGATGTTTGTTTTAAAATTATCAAGCAAATTAGCTATTTTATCTCTACTTACCGTTCCAGTTGTAGATTTATTAATTCTGGACATCACAAGATCTCTTGGATTTTTATTTGTCCTAGATTTACCCCAAGAGATATGTTTACATCAATCATATATTTATGTAAATGAAAGTTGTGGCATATCTCCCTTGCCCATTAAATTTAGAAGATCAATCCATTCATCTTTAATCGATTTTAATAAAAGAGCTTTCAGTGTTTCATCATCTAAATTATACATTTTATCTCTTTTGATGTTGTAAGAAAATCTTTCAACTAGATCTTCAAGGCCGTCATCCACATTTTGCATCATCTTAAGCACTTCATTTTTAAGGTAATGGGGCATACAATAATCCTTGTATTTTCTAAGAACAAATTTTTCGTATCATCCCATGTTCTAATTGTATGTGTTCCTAATCCCATAAACCATTTAAGTGCTCCATATTTAAGAGTTGCTGAAAAAAATTCAACTTTTGAGGATCAAGTAAATAATCATAAGTTCTACATAGAACTTCAAACTGAAAAGGAAATGTTTTGGGATCCTCATGTCTCAAACCATGGAAATTAGGGAGAATAGAGAGTGAGATGTTCTTCATTGTAGCGGTGGTATCTTCATAAAAAATTGGAAATTCATAAGGATCTGGTTCTCCCCTACCACCTCTACCACGACCTCGACCTCCACCCCCTCATCTATTTCCTCCTCTACCTCTTCCACCTCCAATCCTAAATTCACCACCATCTACATTATGCACATATCCTTCTCCTTCCCCTGCCATTATAGATTCTTCAAAGCTAATATAAGGTTCTATAATAGGATTATATAGCTCTTATTCTGGTTTTTCTAATATGGTATATTAAAATACAGTTATGCTTCTTCTTCTTCTTCACTAGCCACCTCTAGTTCTTGTCCTAGAAATTTTTCTCATGTTGAAAAAAGGAAGATTACTCCTTATGTTGGGGATCTGGGTTCGTCAACTAGAACTTCTGTAGAAGAAGTTAGTTAATCTCTAGATTTGATTTTTGATCTATACACCTCATGAAGTCTATGTCTACTTGCCAATGATGGGATGTGACTATGGTTGGATGGTGTGTCACTACGAGGTCTAGGTGGAATGGGTGGTGATGTTGGAATTGGACTTATACCTATACTTACAAATTTACCCCTACAATCTATTTCTCTATGCATAAATGTTTTTTTATCATTTTTCATTTTTATCAAATTAAAAATTCCTAGAATGAAATGCAAGAAAGAAATCCTATATACACTTCTCTAGAAACGATGCCAAAATGTTTGGTACATTAATTGTCTTTAATTTACTTCATTAATTTTCAACTAGGATTTGTTTTCTTGTGAAATGTATGTGCAATATATATATTAGCATTTATTTTGCAAATTAAGTGATCTTAAAATGAAACTAAATTTAAAGACGAATGAAACATTTTTATATAAATTGGAGAGAGTCAACGCACATGTTCCTTCAATCTAGAATCCTATCTACGCTGAGCTTTTTGAAAATAAAGAAACTTATCTATATTGCAGAAATACACACTTAATTCTAACTATAAAAAATGAAATTTTTAAGATTAAACATGAAACAAAATGATCTAACTTTACTGCTACGGAATTGAAATCATTTTGCACTAATTGCTGAAAATAAAACTTTATGCTAATTGACAAATATGAAAGATCCAATAACGAAATTTAAACTGCAAAATGATAAAGTTTGCTTCAAAAAGGGAATGATAATGAAATCCAAAATGTGAAACTTTAACTCAAAACTAATTACTAATGTGCACATCCACCTTTAAAATGTACTTTGTTCAATATATAAGAACTTAAGTGAAATGAACAAATAACTCATAGAAACTGAAATTGAATGCTGAAACAACTAAGTAACGATGTCAAAAATGCATAGCATAAGTAAAAAAATTTCCTATTTTTATTTTTATGAGTACTTTGTAACAATGACTGAAATGAAATAACTATAACAAAAACTGTTAATACAAAACTAAAACAAAACTTCATAGCTCACAACGGGGCCTCCCAGAGTTCAGGGTTAATTTAATAATCAATGATTCTTCACGCACTCATTTGGAGAATAACAAGGACTTGAATTAATAAAACATAGTATCAATCTATCCACAAAAAGGTTTGGAAGGGCAAATGAGCTCCAAACTCAAAAATTCCACTTGGGTTGGAAAGTAGACAGGACATGCTTTCCAACGAGTAGACTTGGGCACATTTTGGACTCCTGCAAGTGCCTCAGAACATGCCTCAAAGTGGTGCGACGCATACAGAAAAGGGCGCGGCACATATAGGAAAAAAGGCCCAAAATGCCTATGTTTCGCGAAATTTCGCTTCTCGACTTTTCATAAGTGGGCTCCCTCATCTACACTTCATTTTTTCGGCACCAAAGGTGGTTTTAAAAGTATTTTCACTCCAGATGGATATTTATCCAAGTGGCAAAGGAAGGCAAAGGGTCACCCAAGCCATTTGTCATGTTTGTGGCACTGCACCTATAGCTGATGTTTGGCTCTCCACCTTCATTTTGTAATGATTCGAGTAAATCCCCAACCCTTGGGCATTCTATCTCTTCATGGCACATTCTATATATTATATGCAAACTATTTGCAAAAGGTTGGTTGGCTTGTAATTTCTAGGAGACTATGGGAAAGAAACTCTGTTTCTTCATTGTATATTTTGACAGAGGATTAATGAAAGGCAGGGGCTCTGTTTCATGAGATTCATGTGGTTGTGAGTGTAGAAAATGTGTTTTTCCTTATGTTTCATATGTA